>JAODAL010014727.1:0-86404 GCA_025379985.1 Phyllomedusa bahiana
TAGACAATGGGGAAAAGTTTTCTTTCTGGCAGGTACTTTTAAACAGATGTCATGCCCCACTGACTAAAAACCCAGCCAGTAGAAGAGTGAAGAAATCAGACGATACCTTTTAGAGGCTGAGTATATTTGATGGTGAGCTTTCGAGAGCTCTAGCTCTCTTCAGACATGGTGTTAGACTGTCAGCCTCTAAAAGGTATGGCCTGATGTCTTCACTCTTCGGCTGGGTTCACACGGGTAATTACGCCCCACAATTACGCCGTGGGGGCGGAAGCGGGGGCCCGGCACCTCGCCGGCCCATAGACTTTCATTACCAGCGGTGCGTATACGCCACTAGTAATTCACATGTCACTTATCTCCCCGCCAGGCAGATTCGCCGAGCAGGGAGAGGAGATGTAATCCATAGTTCTCTATGAGAACGGTGGATTACCGTAATGACTGGGACGTATTCCAGCCGTAATTTGCGCACTCTGTGCGTAATTACGGACTGAAATACGTCCCATTTTAAGCCGTGTGAACATAGCCTTCTACTAATTTCTATGGCTAACACGGTACAACATTATACTACTATAAACAGCCGGCGCAGTGGATATCTAATTCTGCATGGCTGGTTTAGAATAGTGCATAGCTACACACTGTGTGCAGCTGTGGGAGCAGAGGCATCTGTAGGTGGTGGCAGGGATGGTTCAGTGCTGTATATACAGATTGGTGGGAAGCCTCCCTGCTTCCTGGCAGTTACAGTATTGCCAGGGTAGGGAAACTGCAGGGTCTTATCAGCTCTGCAGTAGGTTCTTGGGCTGTACTTCTACTGTAACTGGGATAGATTTGTCCCAGTTACCGGGAAAATCTGCACCCCAAAAAATTGTGAACCTGCCCTGAGGTTCTTTCTGCGTTTTATGGATAAACAGAATTTGTAAAAAGGATGGTGGAAGTAGAGGGCGGGGAGTTTAATGAACACAATCGGGCCAAACCACAATTTTAAGCCCCATCTCCTAAACTTAATGTCGCTTTTATATAAACACCTGTGACGGGAAAGTGATAAACAACTTTTTGGCCCCACGGTTTTTAAAAAAAAATAAAAAAAGACTTTTTTTTTTAACCATTTTCCCTGACCTTATTAAATATTCCAACTTAAATTACATAAAAATAAAGCCTCATGTATCCTGGGGAAAAATGAAAATAAAAATTGTATAATAACAGGGCGGCAGAATGTTATAGCATTTAAAACTTGTGTATACTAAACGAGCTAGAAAGGAAAGGTAAATGAGTTGGGTCAGGAACTGGTTAAAGGGGGTTTGCCACGATGTAATGTTGACGTGGGTTCCTCCAAAATGGGTATTTAATCACTTTTCTAAATACAGGCAGTCCCTGACTTACACCGTTCTGACTTACACCTGTCCCCTAGTTACAAACGGAGACTTATGGGGCATGCTGGCACTTGTCGTTCCATGTTCCACAGCAAAATAGTAGCATAGAACGAAAAGTTCCAGCTGACAGCAGACATGGGGGTAAAAATCTCTTAACAGGGATAGACAGCAAAACAAATGAAAAAAACCCTCTCCGGGCCAAAACCCAAAACAAAAAAAAAAAAAAAAAAAAAAAAATTTTGTGCGGGGTTCATTTAATCTACCTGTTCCGACTTACATACATCCCCTGTTCCGACTTACAAAAATTTTAATACTTGATACAAATTCAGTTAAAAAACCTACAGTCCCACCCCGTTGAAACCCCAGGGACTCCCTTTTATGTCACAAAAATAAACCGTGAGAGCTACAGCTTTGGCCAGTCCCCCTTTTTTTCCTAAAATTTACTTTAGACACGACCGGACACTGGCGGGAGTATTGGTGCAACCCTTGTTTGACTTATCGATGACAGGGAACATGAAGGAGCTTGCAAGGGGCTGGGGGGGAAATGCAGTGTATGAGGGTTTCTGCGTAATTATTAAGTAAATTTGCAGACGCTCACCCCCCTCCTCTACCCCGCAAAAGGGTTCATGATCGGCATGCTTTGTTTTATTCTCTCCTGAACGATAAAGGGGTAAGGAAAAGCTTCCCGACAAAACCCCTTTAAACTTCCCGTTTAAATGCAAACCTTTTTGTTGAACTTGGTTTTTGGGGGTTTTCAAAGGGGGGTGTGTGTCAGGGCCTCAGATATCCAAAGAGTCCCTCATTGTTTTTTTCAGAGAGTAAATAATACAAACAGTTCGCTCATAAAAACAAACCTTTAACGGGTGGGCAAAAATAATTTCCCCTGGGGCCCCGGGAAAAATGGGGTGGATTAGAGGGCCAACAAATTAAAAAATAAAAAAAAAAGGGGGTGGGGGGGATGGGGAAAAGGAAAAGTTTTTTCGGGGAAAATTACCTGTTCCCCCAGAAGGCAGGTATATACAGCTCCCCTCAGGGAGGATATAGAGATGTCCCCTCAGGCATTTAACCGAAATTAAAAAAAAAACACTAATACTTTCCCGCCCTTCCCTTTTGCCCGACACTGGCGACGGACGTCATCTCAATGCGTCACTTCTTCATGCCACTGCCCAGTCAAAAACCGGGCATATTTAACATAGCGCTAACGCCTGCCGCGCCCTCCAATCTACCCGGCCCACGGCGGGCTGTCAGCGCTACTATTAGTATGATTAAAGCAGACCTGGGCACTGTGTGGGTCCACCATCCCCATGGGGCCCCTTATAGATGGGTTATGACCGTTTGACAAAGGCTTGCGTTTTTTTGTTTAGCAAGGGAGTACAAAATAAAGGCTTTAAAGCGATATCTGTGTGTTTGTGTTTCCCAACATACGTACCACTCTTCCTTGTTTTCCCTGTATGGGGGGGACAACCGATCTGTTGCTTCCATGTTTTTGGTATTATAGAATGAATCAGGCCATTGAAAAAATTGTCATTTGTTTTGCCTGCAGCTTGGGTACATGGATGAAGACTGCATTACGGAGCTGTCTGTATATTACAAGCGCAGTAAAGACCGCGTGTCTCGTCTCCTCTCTGAGGTTTTTATTTTCTGGCTTTTCTGAACTATCCTTTTTCCATTAGATGGCAGTCTGGTATAGACAGATTCTGCTAATTCTAGGAAACAGGATGTTGCTACGATAAACACCCTTTAATTAAAGAGAACCGTCACATAGGTTGTGCCCCCCCTTGCTGAGGGCAGCACAGGCAAGTTACAGACCTGCAGGTTCCAGGCTGATTTCCCTTATTCTGTAAGATGCAGCAGTTTTAGAGCATTTAGTGCTCAAATCTGTCAGTTTGCAGCCTGTTCTGCCAGAGGCGTCCGGCGTATTCTTGAGCAGGTGTTAGCCCTTTCCACCTGCTGGTTATTCATAAGTTTGTGCCTATTCAAAGAAAATAAGATGGGATCACCTGTGAGTAGGGCTGCCAATGGGTGGGCGGGGCTAACACCTGCTCATGATTTGTGGACTCTTCTCTGGCAGAACAGGCTGCAAACGGACAGATTTGAACATTAAGGCCTCGTTCACACGGCTTATTTGGGCGCTGATTTCAGCCGTATTGCGCGCCGTATTTGCGCTGCAGTTTGGCTGAAATACGTCTGTCATTACGGTAATCCACAGTTCTCATAGAGAACTATGGATCCCGTCTCTTCTCCCCGCTCGGCGAATCTGCCGCGGGGCGAGAAAGTGACATGCACATTATTTACGGCGTGTACGCGTCGTGAATGAGTGTCTATGGGGCCGGCGAGCAGCGCCCCCACCCCCTCCCGCCCCCGCTGCACAGCTGTCGGCATAATTGCGGGGCGAAATCCGTCCCGCAATTACGTCGGCAATAAGCCGTGTGAACATTGCCTTAATGTGCTGAAATTGCGTCTTACAGAATAAGGAACACAGTGCTGGAAACAGCAGGTCTGACACTAATCCTGTCCTTAGCCAGGAGGGCATAATTTGTGACGGGTTCCCTTTAAAGCAGTTGTCTCGCTATAGACTTTGATGGCATATCAGCAGGATATGCCGTTAGTGTCTGGTGGGACCTGCACCAATCAGACACTGGCATAGTGAAAGGAATTTGTCTATAGTGAGACATCCTCTTTAAGTGGGGGTTGTATTGCTGAACAGTCTTGCCGCACAGATTGGTCTACCATTTACTGAGAATAGGGATAGTTCCCTTCAGTCTTTAGAATTCTATAGACAAAATCACAGAGTCCACCTTTTTAGGAGTGGAAAAAGACGGCCCAAAAAAACTTATTCACAGAAAGAAAACTAGAAAGGCCTTACTATTAAAATATAACTTTTAATTTACATATATATAAAAATACACAATGGCCACAAAACCTAATCTCAACACCAAATACACCCCATAGCATAATCCCAGTACAGAAGGAAAACCCTAAATAGGTAGTAGATAGTAACAATTAGCGAATAGGTCTACAATTTCCCTACAATTATCAACTACCTACACGGACAGAGTAATCGTCCCGAAAGGGACGGGCCCCCTCCATCGGTGGCTAATCCTGGGATTCCCTAATACAAATATTGCAAAAAAAGTCACCTGGGAAAGTATGAATAATACTGTGTATATCTATACAAATACGATACTTAGACAAAAATACATAAAGTACTATAGCAAGACCATACACAGTACTAACAGCAGAATGCCACCTAGGCCAGAGATAGATACCTAACAGGGACACTCCGTACTCCACTAATAACCGATACCCCAACAATAATGTACACGTATACTCATCTGTACACCAGGGGTAATCCTTAGCAAGCTGAAACAGTGCACTCCATGTCTCCCGACGCGTTTCCCCCCTCCAATATATAGGGGTTCTTCAGGGGATTATCGATCATGGCACCAAAAAGTGACAAGGTTGTCTTCAAGCTTGGAGGACTCAGAATCGAGTTACTCCATATCATATCTCAATGGACAGCAATGATTGTGGTACAAAGTGGGATTGAGACTAACATCCCTATATAAGTACACAGTGCTTCATAGCCCAATCACAGCTTACCTGTATTACGTCCCACGGGGAAGAACGACTAAGATCGCGCATGCGCAGACCGCGGTTCACTCTTTCCCGCGGCGTGTCTTAGAATGTACAGCGCATGCGCGAACTATGCTACTTCCGTACCAGCGCCCTATACACGAAGAATAGGTATACCTTTTAGCTACGGCAGGGACCGAGCATGCGCCTTATTATTCTAAGATGTTTTTTTTTATCTTAAATAGATCGGCACAATACACAAATATACATTACTTCTCTTATCATGTCTACGGTCCTATGCCATACTGTCCTCATGGCAACAATGTGTAACGATATTGAAACTAAAAAGAACCAACTAGAAACCTATTAGGAAAACAGATTCATATAGGGACTATCTTCCCCGATTCTAGGAGATACAGTAATAGATGCAAATGGGACAAATATCCCACAAATAATCCAAAATAGATATACAAGGGCAAAAGATAGAACCCACAAAATGGGGAATTACACTGAAAGTACCTAGGGCAATAATGTAAAGATCATAACAGATTTACACTCTAAAGATAAAAATTCAAATGATAATAATATAACTAGCTAAAGAGCATTCTGCTCCGATCACCCTTCGAGGATGGTGTACATTTTTATATATAGCATCCAAAGTAGAGGATTTCATTTAATCCCTTTGGGCTTAACTGTTTCCAACCTGAACATCCATTCAGTTTCCTTCCTTAGCAGTTTATTGCCCAAAAATCACCCTTCCTTGGCGATTTCTGTATTTTTTCCATCCCCAGGAGTTTTAGTCCAGACGACACACCGCCGTTGTAAGACCAGACATGATGGGGCAATGGGGTGTCCCGACGATTCCCCGAATGTCCCCCCAGGTTCTCCCAAACCTAACTTTTAATCGCCTTGCTCGAGGTCCCTGAGCTAATCAAGAAGTGGGAAACAGGAAAATTTTTGAAAGCTCTGTAAAACTAATGCAATTTTTTTTAATGAGGAGAAAATCACTCTAAAAAACACTGTCATTTGAAAAAAGTTTAAAAAGAAAAAACCCCCGAAATTTAAAGGTGATCCAGATTTTTCAAGGGGAAGAATTTTCTTTTTCCCAAAAAAGCGATTGAAAAAATCCCGAATTCAATTAAATATAGAAAACAACCCCATTTTAAAACAGATGTAAAAGAATTTAAAGTGATCAAAAAACTTTTTCCTTTCCTTTTGGGGGAAAGAAAAAAAAAAACTAACGGGGAAATGAAAATTTCCTCCCCTGAACCGGGGGGGGGGTAACAGCCCACTCTGACAGTAAAACGCCGGACGGGGGGAGAGGGGGGACATAAAGAGGGGGATCCCCCATACAAAAACTCCAGACGTTGGAAACTCACAACGAGGGGGAAAACGGGCCTCTTGGGGAGAAGGCCCAAGTATGGAACCCCAAAAAAAAAGGGTTCCCAAGGGGTTTGGGGGGGAAACCAAGGCCCCTCCTCCCTTCTACCCCTCTTGTCCCAGGGGTTAAACCAAAACCTTTTTTTTGGGGAAGGAACTTCTCCTACCGATATCCCCAAATAAAAACAACAAAGGGGGAGAGGGAAGAGAAAAAATAGGGGGGCATAGATGATAGGGAATCAAATTTTCAATCTCTCCCCAAAAAAAACTAAAAAGAAAAGGAAAGAAGGGGGTTTTTCTCAAGAGGTCTGTCTTTTGTCCCCCCCGACCAGGTTTAAAAAATTTTTGACTGGGGTTAAAGGGTTTTTTAATCTTTTTAAATAGGAAATTAAAATGGGGTTTAAATTTCTTTAAATTAAAGGAACAAAATTTTGTACTGATCTGGGTAAAAATCAACAACCTAGAGGGGGTGAGAACCCTAGAAGGGCGTTTGGGGGAAAATGAGGGGGAGAATCAACCTGGCTTGATACAAACTTGAAAAACCCAAAAAGCATAGAAATTTCCCCCCCAAAAAAACCTACACCCCGAGATTTGATATAATTTTTTTGGGATTTTGGGTTAGAGGGGTTTACGGGGCCTTGAGGGAAAGAACAGGGGAAATCGGTTTTAGAGGGAAACCCCCAATCTGTGGTGGTGGGGATGAGGGCTTTACTTAATTTTGGGAAAAGGAAAACCAGCGTAAAAAAGGGCCCTCAGATAAAGGGGTAAATTTTGGGCCCTTTTTTTTTGGGCCAGGAAACCCGTATGTAAATTGTGTCAGAACCTCCTGGAAAAAAAAGGAAACATAACATATTGAGAGGGGACCCAAAGAAATAATTCTCAAAACCTGGAGGTTTTTGGAGTGGAGGCCCCTTGATCTGGAAGTGGGCTAGGAAAAAAAAACACAGTTTTTTCCCCCTAAAAAAACCCCCAAAAATTGCTACTTCAAATTCCCCTCCCTAAAAAACATAAGGGCCTTAGCCCGTTGAAGGGAAAGCCCCATAGTTTTCAGGGATAACCGCTTAAAGCAAAAAAACTCTGGGGTTTTCATCTTTATAGGGTTTCTTAGAGAAAATTTGGGAAAAGGATTGCCCCTTATTTCAAAGATAGTTCGATTTAAAAGCGCGACTTTAAAGGGATAAAATGTTGAACCGGAAAGAAAAATTTGCCTCCATTGACGTTTAAGGCGCTTTAAAATTAAAATATCCCCTCATAAATTTGGCCTTAAGGCATGGCGCATTTTTTTGAGACGGGGAGGGATACAGTTTTAAAAAAACCCAAATACTTTTTTTTCTTAACTCCTAGAGCGTCCCCGACCCATAACTACTTCCTCTTTGGGCCCAGGGTCAAACCCCCCAGCTCAGGGGGACTGCGATGGGAGCCCGGGTTCTCCCCCATACGCGAATTTGGGTTTTCCCCGGGCTGGGGGGAGGAGACCCCTGGGTTTTGAGGAGGAAGGTAATAACTTTTGCCCAAATATATTTCTGGGGGGAGTATAATTGAAATGTCCTTATTTTGTGGCAATGGGGCAGGCGAACGTTTTAAAACCATTTGTTTTAATTCCTTAACAACAACCAGAAAACGGTTTAAAAGGTTTAAACCCGGGGAAATTACGACAAGGAACTCTTTTTTCTGGGTCTTAAGATTGTGATAGATAAACTTGGACCCGATACAGACGGCAAAAATAAAGAAAGCCAAAAAACGCCCAACAACCTCTTAGATTTGGAAAAGGGCAACCCGGTTTGCCCTGAAGAAAAAGGGGGTTTCCCAAGGTGTCCCGGGATTTAAGGATTTTTGGAGGAACTGCTCCCAATTGATGGCTTCTAACCCCCAAAAGGGCCCCCCAGGGCAGAATTTTTTGGGAAAGGGGGAAAAAGATGAATGTAAAAACAATCTTTCATTTAATTTGCCCGAGGAGCAAACAGGACTGACCTATTTGTAACCCCCCCAAAAAAAAAAGGAAAGAGGAAGTGGGGAAGTTAGGGTTATAGGTACTTATGACCCAAAATGTCCCAAAGGAGATCTTTAAAAACCTAAAAAAAAAAAAAAGGGGGGTTCTTCAGTGTTTCCAAGATCGAAGGAGGCCTGGCGTCACCATTAGTCACATTTAGGCGGGGGCCTCGAAAATTTGGGGAAACGGAAAAGTCCCTAGTCCCCTATACCCCCCCCAAAAATAAGGGGCCTATTGGGTTTTGAGCGTAAGCCCAAGGCATGTTTAGATTCGGGAAATGTATCTATTGCCCGTATGTGCACAGACCAAAGAGCTTTTAAAAGAAAAACGACTGGAAAACAGGGAAGTGAATTTTTGGGATTTTCCCCAAATTTTGACTCTGAAGGGGGTTTTAAAGTTATTAAACCCGGGGAAAGTAATCTCCAGTACGAGGGGAAGGGCCACAAGAGCGATAATTAAAGGGTTTTGGGGGAGCCCTGGGAGACATCCCGGAATCGTCGGACACCCCCCTTGCCCCAACATTTCTGGTCTTTTCCCCGGGGGTGATCCCTCTGGACAAAAAAAACCTTTGGGGGGTTTTAGAAAAACAGAAATTCCCCCCAAGGAAGGGTGATTTGGACAAAAAAACTGCTAAGGAAGGAAAACCCGAAGGATGTTTTAGGGTTGGGGAAAAAAATTTTAACCAAAAAAGGGTTAAATAAATCCCCCAAAAAATTGGATTCTATATATAAAATAATTTTCAAACCCTAAAACCCCCTGAAGGGATCGGGAGCCCAAAAAAACTTTTAGCCTAGTAATTTAAAAAAACATTTGGGTTTTTTTTCTTTAGAGAGTTTAAATCTGAAAAGATCTTTACCTTAAAAGCCCTAGGTACTTTTATTTTAATTCCCCCTTTTTTTTGGGGTTTTAAAAATTTTTCCCTTTTATATCTATTTGGGGGTTTTTTGTGGGGTAATTTGTCCCATTTGCAACTATTACTGTATCCCTAGAAACGGGAAGATATCCCCCCATAAGAAACTGTTTTCCTAATAGGTTTTCTTAAGTAGGGGCCTTTTTTTATTTCAATAAACGTTACACAATTTTTGCCATGAGGACAGTATGGCAAAGGACCCCTAGACAGGGTAAAAGAAAGTAATGAAAATTTGTGAAATTGGGGCCGACTAAGTAAGAGAACCCAAAACATCTTAAATACAAAAGGCGCATGCTCCCTTTCCCCCCGTAGCTAAAAAAATATAAAACCCATTCTTCGTGAAAAGGGCGCTGTTTGAAGTACGTAAATTCGCGCATTGCGCTGTACATTCAAAAACCCCGCCGCGGGGGAAAAAGGGGAACCCGGCTGCCCCATTGGCCCCGGGTCTGACGTTCTTTTCCCCCGTGGGACGTAAAACAGGAAACTGGCCCATTGGGCAAAGAAGCACTGTGTAATTTTATAGGGATTTTTTGTCTCAATTTCCCACTTGGACCACAATCATTTCCCCCCCCATTGAGAAATGATATTGGGGTTTAAACCATTCTTTATCCCCCCAAGCTTAAAAACAACCCCTTTTCACTTTTTTTGGGGCCATGGGTCGATAATCCCCTAAAAACCCCAAAAATATTGGAGGGGGGAAACGCTTTTGGGGGACATGGAGTTTCACTGTTTCAGCTTGCTAAGGAAACCCCTGTGAAAAGATGATATAAAAGTTTTACCCTTAAATTTTTGGGGGAACGGTTATTTTGGATACGGGTTTTCCCTGGGTTTGGTAAACTAACTCTGGCCTAGGTGGCATTCTCCCGTAAGTACTGTGAAAAGGGCCCTTGCTATAGGAATTTTTTATGTATTTTCGTCTAAGTAAACGTATTTTTATAATATACCCCCGTATTAAAACATACTTTCCCAGGGGACTTTTTTTGGGAATAATTGTATTAGGGAATCCCCGGATTACCACCGATGGATGGGGCCCCTCCCCTTTTGGGGCGATTTCTCCCGCCGTGTAGGTAGTTGATAGATGAAGGGGGTTTGTAACCTATTCCTAATTTTTTACTATCTACTACCTATTTTTGGTTTTTTCCCCCGGGACCTGGGGTTTTTGCAAAAGTTTGTATTTGGTGTTTTAAATTAGGGTTTTTTGGCCATTTGTAAATTTTTTTATATGTAAATTAAAAAGTTAATTTTAAAGTAAAAAGGGCCCTTTTTAGTTTTCTTTCTGTGAATTAAATTTTTAAAGACCCAAACCCAAACTTGGCTTAAATGAACAAATGAACCCCCATGAGGAACAGAACATTCAAATTTTAAATTTCTAAAAAAACGCATGTTTAAAAAAAACCCCCAAACGAAAAGGGGGATTTCTGTAAACCCGTGTAGGGAAAAACACAGACCCTATTCGGGTACAGGTGGTTTAAAAAAATAGATAATTTAATTTTCCCCAAAAGTTTTTTTTAAACCCCCTCTTTAAAAACCTTATGCAGTTTTTATCTTAAAAATTTTCTTGAAAATAGAAAAAGAAAGGGAGAACGGCACCCAAAGTGAAATTAGTATATTAATAAAAAATGGTGTGTTGGCCACTCATCTGGGAGTGTTGTACCTCGGTGGGGCCCACCACGAAAATAACAATTTAACATATAGAAGTTAAACCCCCCTTTGGTTTGGGTATCGAAACTGCTATTTTGATGTGGCCCTTTGGGGATCCGATGCCTTGGGGCAAAGGTTGCGAGATGTAGGAAGACACTTGGGGCAAAAAAATGTAAGAAAACTGTCTAGTTCTAAAACTTTGGGTTAAAACCCAAACACCCAAACCCCCAGAGAACCCCCCCCCCCCCCCCCTCATTTCATATAGTGCTCTGGAAAAATGAAAGGGGCTCTCTGGTTGTTTAGGTCTAAAACCCCTTTGTTGCCCATGAGTTTTCATACATGTGGCCCTTATTGTCTGTTATAGGGGCCTTTGAAAAAGGAGAATCTATGAGGGCCTCTTTTTCCTCAGTCGTCCTTAGAACAGGGATCCCAGGGGGTAAGAAAAAAATTTTGTAAATCTACTCCCTCCCTTTGGAGGGAGGGTGGCAGTTTTTTCATACAATAAAAAAAGTAAACCCAAAATACTAAAAGGGGTTTGATCTTTTAAAAGGGATAAAATATCCTTTTAAATGAAATAAAAGGAAAGAAACCCAAATTGAAAGATAAAAAAATTTAAAAAAATTGGAATAAATGAAAACCTTTCTTTTGGGTTTCCCTCATTCTCGGGATGAAAAGGGCATTTTGGGGTTTTAAATTTAAAATAAAAGACAATGTTTGGGCCATTACATTCCATTGCTGAAAAAAACCAGTTAAAATAATTTTTTTTGGTTTTTTTTATATATAAAAATATATCAATATAAATAATAAAATAATAAATATATAAATAAAATAAAATAAATATATATATAAATATAAAATAATATATTTATATATTTATATATATATATATATTATAAATAAAATATATATAATTATGCGATCTTTCCTTTTTAAAACAAATATAACCTAAAGCTATATGTTTTAAATTTATTAAATAGTACCCGCACACACCCCTGCCACCCATTTTAATTTTTCCCTTCCGCTCTCCAATGTAAAGAGCAGTTTTTTTGAACTTACGGTTTGTAAATATGCCCCTTTTTAAATTTTTTGCCCAAATTTCAAGGGGAAAAATCCAGTAAAAAACCCAAAGGAAATACCTGAAATCTGCTGCCCCGAACTGTGGGGACGTTTTCCTGGTGAGGACAGCTCCACCCGGAACCGAAGGCCATTAATCTGCTGCGGAGTTTCGCTTTGCAGCTTTAGGGTATGTTCACAACGGTAAAATTTTTCGGCATCACCGAAATTACAGAAAAACCACGGGCCCCATAGAGAACTATGGATTATCCCTCCTCCCCCCGGGGCGTACAATTTGATTGTGCCCGTACCCCCCAGGGAGATAATGACATGTCAAAAGGGGCCTTTTTGGGCTAACCCCCCACCCCCCCCCTCCCCCCCCTCCCCAGCACATTTCCCAAACCCCCCAAAAATTTAATCCCCGCGTGAACATAGCCTTAGTTTTAGCTATGTCGGGATTGTCAGTTTGGAAAAACCCTTTAAAAATGTTTGCTAAAATAAATTGTGCAATTTTTCCCACACTTTCGGGGGGTTTTAAAAATCCAGGGCCCCAAAAATTTGGGCCCCAAATTAAATATAAAACACAGAGGGGAAAGGGGTTTTTATTTTTTGTTTTTTTTGCGCGCATGGTTAAATCCTCAGCAGTAAATCCTTAAAATTTTGGTGTGAATTAGCGGCCTGCCGGGGCCTCTGAATTTTGAAAATGTAAACTTTGTGTTATATTTTTTACCCCAAAACTTTTCCCCAATTTCTCAATTTTCTGCTACATTTTTGTGTTTTTTGGGGACATTGCTGCATTTTTTTCCTCCCAATGAGCCCATTCGCTCATTTTGAACCCTCTTTCTTAGACAGCAGCTATATTTTAATTGTTTTTTTGACTCTTCCATTGTAGGGGAAATTTAAAGATCACATTTCCCGGCCACCTATCTACTGCTTAAATCCAAGAAAAGCCAGGGGAAAGCCCTTTTCCCCTTTTGCCGCCCTTCAGCTGTTTCCGGGAGTCATCAATTAAATTTTTTTAAGGAGTTTAAGGGTATGGTATGTCAACTAATGTATGTTTTATATGCAAAAAATTGGGGGTTTTGAAATTGCCGGAGAAACAATAAACCCCCCTCCTAAATAAAAACTTTTTAGGGCATGTTAAAAACGGGGTGGATTTGGCCAGGGGTTGGGCGCAGTTTGCCGCGGGCCAAAAACCCTCCCCCCTAAAACCTTGTGTTTTCCTGCCCGAGGTTAAATCGCGGGTTTTTGGGCGAGGTTTTTCACCCATAAAAAATTAATAGGCAGAACAAAACCTGCCACCAACCGCGCTAAAAAAAGCACGGCGAAACCGCACCCCCCCGGGGAAAGATTTCTGCAAAAAATGCGGGAGATTTCTCAAACCCCGCGGGCCCACAAAGCCGCGGCCAAAAACCCCCCCGTGTGGATAGAAAACACAGTTTCCCATAGAAACCCATGTAATGAACTTGGGGCATTTGGGGCGTTTTTGGATGGGGTTTTTTTGGCCCGGGGCAACCGCGCCGAAAACCGCACCCAAATCCCCTTTTTAAAATGCCCTTAGACTTCGGGTTACAAAGGGCAAAGTGATCCTCTGTAACAGGCTTTATGTAGTCCTGCCCTCTGACGGTATTTTTTGGGGTTTTTTTGTTTCGCTTTTTTTTCAGGTGGGGCCCCTGACCCAAAATTTGCCTTTGATTTTGGGAAAAAATTTCATACGCACCAAAAAGCCTCTTTCCAGACCGAAAAAAGGGGTTCTAAAACGGCCCAAACAATGGGACACTTTTCCGACGGGAAAAGGCGGGGTGGTTTGCCTACCCCTCGTTTTTTGCGGCAAAAATTTGGGTAAGGTCCCTCGCTCCAAAGAAAAACTACTCATTTAAGAACACGGGTTTCCCCGACAGAAGCAAAGGGTTTGCCCCAATTTTTTTCCACATGGTTTGCAATCCTTTTTCCCTTTTGCCCTTTTTTTTGTCAAAACCGCCCCCATTTGTGCAGCTCTCCCCCAACCCCTTTAAAATTTCCCCCCCAGCAATTTCAAAAAAAAGTGGCAAGGGGGTTTTTTGGTGAACCCTTTGAAATCCCAGGGGTTTAATGACTAAACAGCCGGTGCTGAAAAGTTTTGCTAAAAGAGAATAACAACAGAAATTCCCCTCGCTTTTTAAAAGAAATTGGAAACTCGGGGAAAACCCTTTATTTTTAACCCCCAACCCGGGGGAACCACCATGGGACTTCTGTGCAATCTGGCCCCCAAAACCCAAAAATCGCTTACCCCCTCGCCCCCATGCAAACCTATTTGGAAAACCACTCCCGGCATCATGGTATGGGGGTTTTAAAAGGGGTTTTTATTTTTCATCACAATAAATTTGTTTTTTAAAAACATGTAGAAAAAGGAAAAAAGGGAGAAAAAATTTCCTCCCAGTTTTTGTTTTGCGGTTTTTTAAAAATAAAAAAATTAAAACTCATCAAAAGAACTAAAACAATCCAAAATGTCGGTACAAAAATTTTTTCTCCTTTAAAAGGGGGATTTCCCGGGACACAATTTCCCTTACCTTCCTTATCAGCACAGGGAGAATGTCAAAAAATCCCCCTTTGAGTCATGAAGGCTGCAAGGCGGGAAGGAAGGGGTGAGTGGGGAGTAAGGGGCATTTTAAAAACTTAAATAAAATAATAAACAGTACAAAGTGGTTTTCCTCAATACAGCAAGACACAGCCTCATACACGGCATTTTTAAAACCCCGGGTCCCTTAAAAAATTTATTCTTTTTCCCCTGCCCTGGGATAAGAAGTTTCTCACGCAAGTGCAGGGTCAGTTTCCGGGGCCCGTTTCAGTGGAAGCTTTCAGGAAAACAAAGGGGGGGTTTAAAAAATTGCGGGAAGCTCCAGAGGTTTTAAACTTTTTTTGATCACAATATTTAGAAAAGTGATTTTAAATACCCATTTTTTGGGGGTTTCCCCAAACGCCCAACATTAAGGGTGGAAAAACCCCCTTTAAGTTTAGCAAGAGTTGTGGAGAGATAGATAAAAAAAAGTGGTAATAGTACAGTTATGCAAAACAGGATGTCTTTATTGGGCAATGCAATATGATCATCATTTTAAAACAACACCTTTTTAAATTTTTAAAAACAATCTCCTCAATCCCCCTTTTTTTTTTTTTTTTTGATTGATCACTCGTTTTTGTAAAAAAAACAGGCCCTAATTATTCCCTTTAATTTCCCAGTTTTGTCATGAAACCCTTTTGAGATATCTAAAGGGCCTGGTTCTACAAAACACTTTACAGAATAGCACCGGGTTGCAGTTTTATCCCCCTAACCCCCCTACTTCTAAAAATACTCAGCCCTTAGGGTAAAGGGGCCCTTTGGAAGCTAATAAGTAGGAACGTTTTAAAGACCAAATTTTGGGCCCAAAAACGTTTTTTTAAAATTAAAAAAAGCAAGGGGCCCGAAGTAAATTTTGGAAAAAAAAAACATGGGGGGGGGGGGGTTGGGGGACAACTTTAAGGAAAAAATACTTGGTTTTAATAAAAAAAAAACTGCAAAAATTTTCATCACCCTTTTGGAACTATACAATTTTTTAAAGAATATCCAATTTTTTGAAGGGAAATACTATTTTCAAATACATTTTCCCTCAGATTTTGGGTTTTCCTTTTTAAAAGCTAAACAGTTATCTCCTGCTTGTGTTTCATAAAACCCTTTCCCAGGTTTCCGACCATCACTTGGTTTTTTAGCAGCCCTGGGGCCCAAAAGTCCCCTTTTGCTGTTCTAAACGGGGAGCACAGGGGCTTTTTTCTTACGACAAACTTTAAAAAAACTTTTTTAACTCTGTAGCCCTGTTCTCGATGTTTTAGACCCCTCCATCACCAATATCCCTGTAAAACCCGGGTCTTCTAAGAATAGCCCGAGGGAAATTTAGAATTTGACAGTCTGAACAGGGAAAGGGGGAGCCCCGAAGCGGCGTAAAGAGCAAGTTTTTGAAAAAGCAAGGGGAGAACACCCTTTAAAGGGGTTGTCTCAAATACAAATTTATTCAACTTGCCTCAGTCCTGTTTTCTTGGTTTTCATTTTGGGAAATTTGGGGGGGTGTTTAAATGGGTTCTACTAGGTGCAGTAAAGCCTCCCGAGCTATACACCTGTGGAGCTGACGCAGCCCATACAAGAAAGGGGATATCTAGGAAAAAGGAGGAAAACTGTTAATGGCCCCTATATTGGGAAAAAAAACTTGTTTTGCCCAAAATCTATTAACATAAAAAGCAAATCCTTGTATTAAAACAACCCCTTTAACTTTCCCGCCGCAAAGTAACCAAATCTGTAATAAAATGGCAAAAATAAGTGCTAAATTCACAGGCCCTTCCCCCCCCGCCCTTTGGGATGAAACACGAAGTAACTTTTAGTCCCTAGTCAATTCTGATAACTTTGAGGACAAAGCAGTCTCTACCCCCATATAAAGCACAGTAATGCATCGTGCCTGCAGCGGTTACTTTGGATAATAAATGCAAAATTTCCCCCTATTATGAATCACCCTCTCTTTTTAAAGGGGGTTTTCTGACAAAAAAAAATTTTTTTCTTTTTTTGTTAAAAACTTTGGGAGAAACAAGTCAAATTTGCAATAAAAGTTCCATTTAGCCGTGCCTACCTATTCCAAAATATCCCCTCCTTTTATTGGGGTGCATCAGCTCCTCAGGTCCGGGTATAGCTACAGACCTGTTTTCTCTATCCCCAAAGGCGCCACGCTGGGTTTCTATAGCTTTCAGGGCCAGGGTTCTAAATGCAGCCCAGTGAAAAACCAGAAAAAACACCCCCCGAATTTAAAATGAAACCAAGAAAAAAATAAAGAAAGGGAAGGGGAAACAATGTATTGGGGAAACAAAACCCCCTTTTGTGGGGGGCCCCCTTTTTTTAATTTTTTGCAGCTTTTACATGTCTTTTACATACTTTCATATGGACCAATTGTGGAGGCGTTTTTGTGAACATGAGCTTACGTAAATTGCATCCAAACTCTAATTTTGGGCGTCTGTTTTATATTACATCCGGTTTGTAGGTCTCATAGTAATACTGTATTTAGAAACTTGTGGAGAGAGTAAAATTATCTGCGGGTATCGGATGTCATCCAGAATGATAGGTAAAGTATATAGAAAACCGTGCTAAACAGTTTGCTATTTTTCAGGGGAGTTGGGGCTTGACGTAGTTGAGTGTTTCGTGTCCTAATGCTTTTAGTTTCCTACATAGCGGCATATTTTAGAAAAAAAAAAAAAAAATTCCCCCCCCCAACATTATGCTTTCAGCAGATGCGGAGCAAGTTTTAGTTTTTTGACGAGGGGGAAAAAATAAAGGGGCACCCGATGTATTTGGTTCCATGGAGTTTACAGATGATGACCTGTTTTTCGAAGATTGCACGTACGGCGGCAAAAGTTCCCCATCAAAATGCAAAAAGGTATGAAAAGGGTCGCCCATAAATAGCATCAGAAATAAGAGATTTAGACAAATTTTTAAATTGAATGGGGGGACGTCTGATATCTAAGGGTAAGCTTACTTTTTTCCCCTATGTTGTTTTTTGTATACGCCCCAAATTTTACGGGTGACCCCTTTATTAGTTGGGAAATTTTGCACCTTAACCCGATGAAAACAAAAGGGCCCCAAGTAAAGGAAACGGAAGATAAAGAAAACTCCGGCAGCAAGCTGTCCAAGCCTGAGGGGCTCTTTGCGCATCCAGCAAAAATGGACCCGGGTTTTTAAAAGAAGGGCGTACTCACCACCCCCAACAACAATGTGCTGGTGCCAGGAAAAGGTAGCATCTTAAGTATATTTTAACCATTTGCAATATTGTTTTAAAGGGAACCTGTCACATAGGGTAATTTCCCCCCCCCCCCCCCCCCCTCTTCGGAGGACAGCACAAGGTAGGGTTTAGATCTGGGGTGCCAAACGCGGGTCCCTTTCTGTAATAATTTCGGGGGGGTTTTAGAGCCCTTTAAAAGCTCAAAAACTGGCAATTTTTCAGCCTGTTTCGCCCGAGGTCCCTCCAGCTTAAATTTTTGGACAGGTTTTACCACACCCACTTGAAAATTAAACCCAAAAGTTTTCTAACTATTTAAAAATAATGGGTTTTTTTCGTTGAGGGGGGCGGGTCAAAAAATTAAACAGACTCTTCTCTGGCAGAATTTAGCACTTGCATGCACAGATCTTCCTATAGTTACTTCTGGGTGGATCCTCCAGATCTAAGAGCATTGGCATTTCCCAGGATGTAATGTTGCTTTGAACAAGGACCATATAGGTTTGAAATGCGTAAGCGTTACACTAGCGCATTCCTTGTCTGCAAAGTTTGACATGGTTATAATTTTTATGAACTCGCAGGATCAACAAGGATTTTTTTTTTTTGTATGTAGCTGCTGCTGGTGAAATGAGGTAACTCTTTGTGTTTTTATTGCAGAAAAAAATTTGACAGACAAAGAAACTCCTATAAAGAGAGCTGCCCAGGCCAATAGCGATATTACCTCTATGATCAGTCCCGAAAGACGGTAAGTGATCACATCCCTTTGGCTCTTTAAAGGGGTTGTCTCACTACAAGGATTGCTGCTTTTTATGTTAAAGATCTTACAAAAACAATCTCTTTGCAATATGTGTCCATTAACAGTGTCCTACCTATTCTGAGATATCCACTCTTGTATGGGTTGCATCAACTCCTCAGGTCGCTATAGCTACAGACCTGTTCAATCTCTCCTGATAGGCTGCTAGCACTGGTTGCTATAGCAACAGACCTGGTTTCTACTGCAGCCTAGCGGAAGCCAGTAAACCCGCCCCTGACTTCTAAATGAAACCAAGAAAACAGGACTGAAGTCAGATGTCTCAATGTAGAGAGACAACCCCTTTAAAGGGAACCTGTCCGCTACTTTATGCTGCCCAAATGACATGCAACATGAAATAGATGCAGGTTACCTGTTTCCAACCATGTCTGTCTGAAACTGAAACCTGGCAGCTTTTCGGGGTGAAACCTTTTGTAACGTTGGGCCTGGTAAGAGAGAGGCAGCCAAGAGGGAAGAGTCGGTTTTGTGACTTTTCACTGCCCCTTCAGCTAAACTGACAGCTGTCTCCCATGTTCTACTACAGGGGCAGAGCTGTTGGTTTAGCTGAGGGGGCAGGGAGAAGCCACACAACGGGGCTTGTAGTGCTCCCAGGTGTGGCAGCTTCTCTCCATAGGCGACTCAACTTCACCAGGATTTGCTGGGACCAGGTGTTCTGCAGCTATTTCATGCAGTCCATCATTCGGGCAGCATAAAGTGTGCTGACGGGTTCCTTTTAACAAAGTCCTACACAAATTATAATTTATATAATTTTAAAAAAATTATTAGCGAAAAAATCTTGAATTGTGCAAAAAATGTTAGCGACAAAAGCATGATCACTTTATTAGGAATGAGGACACATCGGACACTTGTCTGCTGAATTGATAAGGTAGAACCACCAGACTCTGCCTCTTTTCTAGCAGCCTTGCTGGAGCAGAGAGCGGCTGAGCAAACGTTCAGTAGCTGCTCCTCTGGGCTCCACAATCATGGCTGCCTGCTCCCTGCAGACACTAGAGCAGAGGTCACAGCAGGGAGGGGCTGTGATGGCTCTAAGCTGAAGATATTCAGACGGGAGTCTTAAAGGGAATGGGTCATCAAAAAATGACTTATTGTTTAACTGACATTTTTATGTTAAACACATTTTTTATGATTTTTTTTTTTTTTTTTTTTTTTCCCAGATCACTTTCAGTATTTTTTAATAATTGTTAAAGTCCTGTAGTTTTCACTTTGGCCACTAGTCCTAATAAAAGTCTGACACTTCCTGCTCTTTTTAGAGAGCTTTTCAGCAGTGTCTGCTCATTATCAGTAAAAGCAGGGTCAAACTGAAAGGAGACACCAATGTGTACAGATAACACAGAATCCACCAGTCACAAGAGGAGATGTCACAGAGCATAACTAGAAAACTCTCCCATTGAAGTCAATGGGACAGAAACTGTCTTAAGAATCCTATGGGCATGAAGCTGCTGTAAAGTATCTCTCTGACTGTTGTTAAAAGCAGTGCAAGCAAGAATGTCTTCCCCACAATCATATATAGACGGCCGAATAGAGAAATCTACAATCAGGAAATAAAAACGACTGAGAGGAAAAGAATATGGATCAGGGGCTTGATTTAATAAGTAAAAAAAAATAAAAAAAATGGCGACAAATTCACTTTAAGTCCCTTATCCACAGTGTTTACTTTACAGCTGCTACAGGGTTGTCTCTGAAGAGGGCAGTGCTCTGTACACACAAGTATGTTATATCTCTGTATAGAAGCTCACACTGAAAATTACTGCAACTGATAATAAAAATGTTATAGAAAACACACACCTTACTGCAAAAAAAAAAAATGCGACACATTCCCTTTTTAAATATGCTCTAATAACTGATTTTTGAGCCTCTACGATATTTGGGTCATCCATATATAGCAGAGATGATCACTTTCTTTCAATTGGTGCCATGTAGAACCTCATTGCAATGTTACATTTCTAAAGGGGAATTTTCCTGCTGATTTGAGGTATAAAACACCACCATCTCTGGCATCTCTCTACTGTAAGGGGTGCCAAACTTTAGACGAATTTTGGTAAGGTAGGGACTACCTTGCTGGGAGCAGATGGCATTGCATTGAGTACCCAGTCTAGGGCTTTACTCACTGGAGACAATGATGCTTGGTGGTTTTAAGAGTCCCATTCATGTCAATAGGGTTTTGGTCGTGGATCCGCATGTGAATTACAACGAAAGAATAAACCTATTCAGTTATTTTTTACTCTTAATAACCAAGTGAGAAAATGCATGTTGTATGGACTACAAGTATTTTCTATTAAGATCAATGGGGAGGATATAGTTTGGGTTTTAGACGTGTATTTTAAGCCAGAATCTGCGTGGATTAAGACTTGAAATACTCATTGTGTGGACGGAGTCTGGTCGTATTAAGATCTTGCTTAGTCTTTTGGCCTTCTGAGCGTTCTGTCCGCCAAATAAACGATGATGCAAGTTGCTGTCTTCTAATTCCTAGCCTCCCCAGGACTCCCAAAGCAGCAGCATGGATGACATAGAGCAATACTGGACATTTAATTGACTCCAGCACTGGGGTGAGGTATAACACTAGAAGCTCGCCACCGAGATATTACCAACTGCAAAGGAACCTTAGGTTATTAACATAGGTTAAATGGGTACATTCCACACAGAAGAACACCTCTGAAGATAATCAGTGATCTATAGTCTACGAGAACAGTTAAAAAACCCCAAATTCACTTCTTCCCTTTGAACATAAAAAAAGGTTTTCATTGAATAAAAGAAAAAGCCCGGGGTTGTTTTTCCAGCAAAAGCTTGTAACAAGGGTGAAACAGAATGTGATGGTGAAACTTCTGAGTTGGCCTTAAAGGGGTTTTTCTGGCAAAAAAATTCTTGGGGGGACGGGGCTAATGTTATTAACCTTAAAGCCCTCCCTTCTTCCCCCCGAAATAAAGATTGGTGGTTTTGCAAAAAAGACAGAAAAAGGGTTTTGTTCCCCGTCTCTCACTTTGATGGCATTTCCTAGTGATGTGCCATCAAAATCTGAAAGTTGTCGGTCCCTGCACCGATCTCAGGGACAGGATTTTTGAAAAGTCACACTTGAAAAAACCTCCCCATTTGTTCATGCCGGTTCCTTTTGTTTTTCCTTTTAAAGGTGGATGGGAACACCCCCTTTAATTTAAAAAATGGTAGTTGTGGCCTGAGAAAAACTTAAAGGGGTTTACCAGTTTAGAAAACCCAATGTCAAATGGGGAGCTTGAATTTGTTGGGGGGGGGGGGGGGGGGGGGGTAGGGCCCTGTTTGGAACCCTCTTATGGCTAGTGTAGAGAGCGGTTACAAAGAGTGTCTCTAGTTTAGGAGGACGGGTTTTGTTCACAGAATGACTGGATGTGTGGTGTTTTTGAAATTGACACTTGTTTCCCCGGTTAATTGTGCTGCGGGGGAATGAAAGTTTGTTGGAAAAAACCAAAAAAAGAGAAAACCCCTTAATATTGTCCTCTTGCAGAACTTTTCCCTTTTCATTTTTGAATTCAGTGTTTACTGGCTTCTGTGGCCCCCGTGGGAGTGGGCACCCGGTCTATGCGACCCGCGTGCCAGCCTATCTGAGACGAACAGGTCTGTGCTATAGCGACCGAGGGGTGCGCCATTTCAAGGGGGCTTTTCTAGGATAGGTGGGGGCACTGTTAATGGACATATATTGCAAAGTGACTTGTTTTGAAAAGGGTTTTAAAATTTAAAAAAAAAAATCCTTGTGCAAAGGGAAAAAACCTTTAAAGGAGATGCAAATAACCTCTATCCATACATAATCCAATAGCCAACCTATACAAAACCCTTAATGACACAGAAGACAAAAGGTGCCTTGATCCCAGGGTGAGGACAGATCGGTGTTTGAAATGTTTTGCTGTACAGCACATTTTTCCCATGAATGTTGGCTGATATTTTGGCAGTTCGGGTTTTAGTTACTCCCAGGGAAAAACCCCTTTCATATCCTAAAGAGAATTGTGAATTTCGCAGTCTGATGTTTGTGACAGGGGGGGTGCCATGTGGCTATAAAACACAGCTTTTTACATCATGGTTAATTATTTATTTTATTTTTTTTTCCCCCTTTTAGCTGTCGTCTGTTGGTTTTTGGGCTTGAAACAAGCCAAAACCCGGGTGCTCAGGGGAAAAAAAAAAACCAAGGTATTTGGGAGCTGGAAAAAAGGGGCTTTTTAAAATGAGAACCATGTTGACGCCAAGCAAACGGAAAGCATATGCAAGAGACGCACCCAGGAAGCTCAGGGTAAAACTTTTTGAAACGCGTTTGGGGCTCTGGATATTTTACGTTTCTGATGTGTAATGTTTCTTTTTTTTTCCTTTTATTATAACAAAATCCTTTTTATTTAAAAGGCTCATCAATGTGACCCTGACCAAACTGCTGAATCCACCCGTGTTTTTAACGAAATAGTGCGGGTGCTGCCGGAGAAGAACGTGGACTATGTACAGAAGGGGTGAGCGCTCTGGACTCCACATTTTATACAAATATTAACATGCAGATCTAGATTGGATGCCACAAATTGCACACTCTTGCCATGTGTTGTGTAAACTAGGCCCTTTGATTAACATTAAAGCCTGGGGAAAAAATATTTAATGAATATAGTGTAATAAACTACATCTATATATACACATGGCAAGAGGGCAAACTTTTGGCATCTGCCTGGCAGGTAAGACTGCAATTTTATTGTCCTTAACATAGGTTGGAAATACTGGAGACCAAATGATTTGGTACAGAATAATTTAATGTAAAATGAAGAGAGAATGCAATTACAAAATGATTCAAAGGGGTTGTTTCACTACAGACATTGATGGCAAATCATTGTCCCACCTCTGGGACCTGCATTTAATTCCTAAACGAGTCCTAAACCTCTCGTTCTGACCAGAGGTGGTCGGCACTCTCCCATAGACTTGAATGAGAGTTCTGAGTTTAGCCGAGTGGTGATGCTCAACAGTTACTCCAACGTAAATTACAACAAAAGTGTGTGTGTGTGTGTGTGTGTGTGTGTGTGTGTGTGTGTGTGTGTGTGTGTGTGTGTGTGTGTGTTTTATTTCCCCATGTTACAGAAGCGACGTTTCAGCTCCCTCACAGAGCCTTTGTCAAGCAATATACATACAACAAAAGTGTATGTGTGTGTAATTTTCAAAAGTATGTAATAGGCGAGAATATCCTAAAACTTTTATATTGGTTTAGACATAACACTTAGCGATTTAAACCTGCTCTACAATTTTATTGTATACTATTTGGGGCCATCGGCATAATGCAACAAGATTCAAATGTAATATCCTGTAATACAATGTTCTTTCCTTGTGGTTATCAAAACAAATGTAATTATCACGAATATATTAGTGAATGTACATTTCACAGCTCAAATGTTTTTGTATACTGCTTTATCCACCAGTCATAACTTTTGAAAGGCAAATTGTATGTCTTTGTTCTTAGAGGGGTGTTCCTACAGTGCACTTTGATGTATATGTCACCAAAGTGTGATAGGTGCAGAGCCCATATGTGGGATCTGCACCTATCTGGGGAACAGGTCTCCGCTTAGAAGGAAGAGCCAGTCACACTTGCACATGACTATTCATTCTGTTCTATGGCAGTTCTGAGTACAGGGGAGCAATGTGTGCAGCTGTATCCAAAACACCCCTATAAGGGGCTTATCCAGTGAGAAAATTTTACTAAATTGTGTTCCTCTACCATAGTTTTGGCATTTTCATTACATTTTGTGGCTTTCCCCCGGCTCTACATTAGCTGTTGGGGACAGTCATTTTCCATGTGATGGCAAGAAACGCAGTTGTGTCCAGCCCAGAAGATCGGGAGACCAAAGGTGTTTTTTTTTTTTTTTTTGTGTGGAGGGGGGCGGGGTAGAACGGCAGCAATCTGAAGCCATCCCTGCCTCAAACTGGAGATTGGAGGGAAGAAGCTAGACCAAGCACCGCAAAGAACCCCGGGGGTTGTAGAGTAGGCTACACCTACTGCAATGGGAATTTGTATGAGGATTTATTTCACTTTGTTTTTTGTGTTTCAGGTATACTTTGAAATGCAAAACACAGTCTGACTTTGGAAAGGTGACCATGCAATTTGAGCTCGAAGTGTGTCAACTAAACAAGCCGGACGTCGTAGGGATCAGGAGACAGCGGCTTAAAGGGGACGCCTGGGTGTACAAGAGACTAGTAGAAGACATCCTCTCAAGCTGCAAGGTTACAGAGGTCTAGCCACTACCAAGCGTTGTCTTTACAGTGTACATATAATATTAACCTAAAGATTTCTGTTCTGTATTATAGTCTGTAAAAAATAAGCATTAGCACCACACCGAGCCCTTGCACTAGTCTTAAGTAATCCTGTGAATAATTGTAAAGTGAAACTGTCTTTTAATCGTGGCCTTTAAATGTTTGTCCTTTGTCTCCTTTAAATAAAATCATTTTAACACTATTTTTGAGTATTTGTTCATTTTCCCTTCCACTCGCCCTTTTCATACGTGAAGCGGTGGAAATTTCGCCTCCGAACGTGGAATGTTTACGAGGACTTGGGTGTTGGCGAATTTGCATAATTCTTTTGCTGTCTGTGGTTCTTAAGTAGGATTTATTGAGGTCGTTAATTAAGCCACAGCTGTGGTTACTAGAGTTAAACTGTATGCTCAATATGTTGAGTAAAAAATAGGATTGACTCCAATAAATGTATTCTTCAGTCAACAAAATGCCAGGCTTCCAACTATGAAGCTGAATGCTTTGTAATGAAATGTAAATTCATTACTTTGGTCTAAGACCAACAGTTAGTGATCACAACTGTGAATGCTCCTTGCTAATCCCTTTTTGAAAGGTCATCTAAGCTGCCACATTAGTATCCATGTAGTAGCGATGATGCTTTGTTTGACTTCTTTTCTTTTTTTTAATATATTTATATGTAGCACGATTGACTCTGTATTATAACAGACCGGATAATCTTGGCTTTCCTTCATATCCTTATTCCTTACCACCTATTGGAGGTAACATTCCTTGTAGTCCAATCCAACCCATTCCTAGCTCATTGGTTATCTACCTTTTTTTGCCAACATGTCGGGAAAGGTAAATGAAGACCATTATCAAATACATTGCTGTTTTGATTTCGTCAGGAGGAAGCGTTTTATG
The DNA here is from genome assembly GCA_025379985.1 of Phyllomedusa bahiana. Taxonomy (NCBI): domain Eukaryota; kingdom Metazoa; phylum Chordata; class Amphibia; order Anura; family Hylidae; genus Phyllomedusa; species Phyllomedusa bahiana. Next base: position 25,619 of record JAODAL010014727.1, read on the forward strand.
GCTTAGAGCAGTGTTCCCCCAACTCCAGTCCTCAAGACCCACCAATAGGTCATGTTTTCAGGATCTCCCACAGAATGCACTGACTAATTTAAATCACCTGTGCAAGGTTAAGGAAAGCCAGAAAACCTGACCTGTTGGTGTTCCTTGGGGACTCCTGTCTTGGGGTATGTTCACACGATGTACTGCGGCATGTATAATACGCGCCGCAGTGCATAGTGTCTTTCTGGAGTGTGCGCTAATACGCGCGTACTCCCATACCTGTATTAGAGTGCAAATACGCAGCAAAATGCGCGCTGAATATACGCCGTGTGAACATGCCCTTAAAGCGCACAAGTTTCCCTGGTTGCCAACCACTCATCTCTTATGGCTCCAAGCTGCCGTCGGTCAGTTTCACCATGGTGAGTCACTCCCTTCAGAGCCTTCTCTCTAGCAGGGGAGTTTGTGTACCTAACTAAATGACAAGCTTTCTCCCTTTTAGAGCTCTGCCTTGTGAAGTACATTTTATAAATCTCCTGCAGTTATGTTGGTGTAATAGAAATAACCGCTCTATTTTTAGTTATTCCTATCACTGCTCTAGAAACTACCCAGGAAGTTGTTCTGATATTGCTTCATTTTGGAGTTTATCTCCTGCTTGTGTACACAAGCCTGTCCAGGTTAGTGGCCACCTCTCAGCATGGAGTGACATCACTGTCAGTTGCCTAACATGAGTTTAACTTGTGAGAAGGGACAACCCCTTTGAGCCAAGACAAAGGGTTGTTTTTTTTTTTTTCTCACCAAGCTGTTTCATGAAGTCGCAAGCAATATTATACACATGGTCTCCTCAGACTGTTAGGGGTTCTATAAAGGCTTGTTCACACGGCTTAAAAATGGGCCGTATTTCGGTCCGTAATTACGCGCCGAAGTGCCCCAAAATTAGGGGCCCGAAACGGCCCATTCATTACGGTAATTCACAGTTCTCATAGAGAACTATGGATTACGTCTCCTCACCCCGCCCAGCGAATACGCCGAGGGGGGAGATAATTGACATGTCACTTTCTAGCGGCGTATATGCGCCGCTAGCAGTGATGGTCTATGGGCCGGCGAAGTGCCGGCCCCCCGCTCACCCCCCCCCGCTCCCGCCCCGCCCCCGTCCACACGGCGTAATTGCGGGGCGTAATTACGCCCTGCAAATACACCGTGTGAACATAGCCTAACCATAAGGAGCATATTAAGCTTCTCTATCTAGCTGAGCAGTTACACTGAAAGGTGCTGGAGATGTTATCTAAAGTAAACAAAAGGTACATGTGCTGTGAGTACAAAACAATTGGTCATCTTAGAACAGAAGCTGATCTTGTTATAGATACTAATCTCCAAAAAATTAGAATGTCACTGAAAAGCTAATTTATATCTAATTTAAGTCAAATCGAGAAACCCATATATTGGATAGACTCATTACAGTATGAATTACAAGGTTAAATATAATACATTTGTGAGCCCTATAACAAATACAAAGATCCTGGAGAACCCCTTTAATTTTCAATGATTAGTCTAATTTTTTGAGATGCACTAGTAATTAGTTTGCTTGGTAGTGATCTGTCCGTCCATGGTGACATCACTCTCTAATCGGATAAGAGTCATGGCCGGTAACCATAGAAACATTTGTGCACTTAGAGCACAAAATCTCATCTCATGACTAAAGTAAAATCAAGAGACTAATCTATTTAGAAAGTCTTCAATTACCTGTCCCTACATGATGAAAGCTAATCTTTGTAGTGAGAGAACCTAACACTGCCCACTCTTTTGACTGGGGACAGTGCAGGTCGTTTTGTCTTCAGCGATGCCAAAAGAATTGCTGCGGACAGGGGTTTTGCGGCTCTGTTCCTAGAGCAGTCTCTGAGGAAACCTACGATCCCCCACATTTAATCCTTTGATTTGCCATTGTCTGTGACTACAGCATAATCAAAGGGCATTCTCCTGCTCCGTTGGGTGATTGGTACTCCCTGAAATCCGATTGAGATGGGTAACTTCTTTACAGTCAGCTCTGGGGATCTAGAATAGCCTCAGGGCTGTCTGTATATGAAGCCTGCCGTCAGGGCATACTGTGTGCTGCCCTGACTTCTGCCTGTATCATAATGACAGATTGTAATGTACTAGCATATTAATGTATGCAAAGTGTAAAAAAAAAAAATGATTATATATATCACTTAATAGTATTTAAAAGTGTAGTAATAAGTAAAATTTTAAGACTATTTGTCTTGATCTTCTGATGTCACAAAATGTGAACCACACAATGAGGAGGACTGTTTAAATCCCAATTCAAATTGATCCCCTAAATTTATTGGACGATTCAGGGATCAAACACCTGTTGTGAATTTTGCCATTGAGCTCTTTGTTAGAGATTAGCAAGTTGTGCTGGAACAGTTGGACATGTGCATCTAAGGGGAAGAGATGGTAACCTTTAGTTCATTTAAATACAAATTCCTATGAATTTTTATTTTTTTTTTTATCTTGAAATTTCAACCAAAAGCTGAATATTAACTTTTGTGAGGGATGTTATATATATATATATTAGTATTTTGTGGACTGTAAAGTGTCTAGGTTTTAGAAGAGGAAAATGGGGAAAAAAAAAAATTGAAGCGAAAAGCGTGGGCTGAAGTCTCGTCTTATTGGATAGATGTGACTTTTTGATAACTTATTATTCCATTTTTTGAGGCTATAAAAATGACCCAATAAAACTTGGCATTTGGAAATTTTTTTTCTTTCTACGGTGCTCAGTGTATGGGATAAAGGATGTCCATAAGTCCGATCTATTAAAATAGAATGTGGCAAAAACCAATTTATAGGGTAACCTTTTTAATTTTTAAAATGGTAAAGGTTGTTTTTTAATATTTTTTTTTTTTTTTTTTTTTTTTTATATATATATTTTTTTTTATTTTTTATTTTAATACTTAATAGGTGTACATACATGGCAGCTGCAGAAGCCTGCATGGCAGCCGATCACCTTTCGTTCAGCTAGATGCCACAATTATTTGAGTCTAAAGTGTTAACAGCAGGAACAGAGCAGACTGCTTCTCTGCGGTTAGTGGCAGCTGCCAGCTGTACTGATCAGCCACATGCCGCCGCTGGAGAAAAGCAATGCTGTAGGAAGCCAGCAGCAGGGTTTAATCCCTGAAATACCACCGCCAGCTTCCCGCAGCATCTATCCTCTCCTGCCGGCCTAAGATGTTACATTCAGGCTAAAAGGTGCACCCCTATTTTCCCCCCAAAAAAAGTGTCTAATAGTCTGAAAAATACATTAAAGTGAGTTACTGATATTTTCTTAGCTGTTTTTATTTTCTGACTGTAGTTTTTCACATTATCTCTCCCCTGTCTGTATAGGATTATGGGGGTGGCCATTGTGCGTGAGCTGCTTTTAACAGCATTTAGAGAGATGCTTTACAGCAGCTTCATGGACATAGGAGCCTGTGAACAGGAGCCAACCCATTGTCTTCTATAGAAGAGATTTCTAGGCTCTGACCTTCGAAGAAGTCAGTGTGCACGGAGGGGGAGCTGTGACATCTATTGTGACTGGTGGACCTTGTGTTATCTGTACACATTGGTGTCACCGTTTCAGTGTAATCCTGCCTGTGCTGAGAATGAGGAGACTGCGGAGAAATTTACGAACAGGAAGTATCAGACTGTTAGGCCTAGTGGCCAAAGTGAAAACTGCGGGATTTTAGGATTTTTTTCTTTGAATATGAAAAGGAATATGAAAAATTAAAAACAAGATTCTTAAATATGCTTATCATAAAATACGTCTTTATCAATAGGCCATTTTCTGATAACCTCTTTCCTTTTAATTTTAACTGATAATTTACAAAAGGATTCTCCAACGTTTCTGCCTCTCCTGCGCCAAGGAAATTAATGGAGGAATAGTTGTGTCCACAGTATCCGGGAACTCAGTGCACACGAGTGTGGGTGGAGGGAATAGCCCTCAAGTTGGTCATCCTTTATATGAACGGGAGACCACACTCCTTTTCTAAACACAAGCCAGATGGTTTGTGTTGGGAAGAGTGCCCCGGATCTTCAAATGTATTCAGTTTATTTTTATGTAACTTTACATTGATAACTGGTAGAACTGCATTACTCCATGTTCACTTGGGCTGCTAAACCCAAGAAAGCCCAAACGAAATGTTAAAATAACAATTGAAAAACCTTGTTAAAACTAAATATTTGATAGCAAAAGGTCACAGTTTGTGACACTGTGTATCTAAGTAAAGCTCTGGACTGATGGGCATATATCGGGGCCTATTAGCAACATTGTTACACCCTGAATATGGAGAAACACCACATGTGAAGCTAGAGACTGAAAACGGAGTCTCGGTCTGATTGACACGAAGGACAACCAATTAACAACAATGATGCAATTTAAATGTCGATGACTTTCCCTTACCCAGAATGCCTCTGATGAAGCACCAGTGTAGGTGCGTAACACGTAAGGCTGTAGCAGTGTCTGTTTGATTTTTATGTAGCGGGTGTACGAAAATTTCCTCGCTTGTTTTAATAAAGCAGAACACTTCGTATAATATATTTCGAAGTGTTTTTTAGCCACTGGTTATGTGCGCCGCAAACCCCTGAATTTTCTTTGAATATTTATATATATATATATATATATATATATATATATATATATAATATATATAGCTCACGAAAGAGAACTATTGTATTATATCTGTTCATGTGACATTTAAAGGGGTAAACAAGCCGAGCTGAGAGAGAGCACAGAGCCATGCATAAGGGATTGTGTGCAATGTTCACTCATATAATCACACTACAACTAGTGGATTCTGTATACAAAAGACACCTTTTCTCCATAGCCTCTTGAAAGCTTCTTCATGTTCCCTGTCATCAGATAAAGCAGGGATCTACTCAGATAATCACACTACAACTAGTGGATTCTGTATACAAAAGACAACATATTTCTACCCAGTGCCTTGAAAGCTTCTTCATGCTCCCTTTCATCAGATAAGAAGTGTGCTCTGTGCAAGCCCGGCCAGTAGCTCCTGTCACTCTGCCTGGTCGTATCTAATGCAAGCAATTAAGGGCAGGTAAGGCAGCCTGTAGCTCTCAGGCTGCAAATTTTGTAATCGCATATATTTAGAAAAGTGATTAAATACCCATTATGGATGATCCCACGTCAACATTACATCGTGGCAAAACCCCTTTAAGATCAGACACTTTTATACAATGTCAAGTAGTCAGTGTACATCTTGTATAAATTTGGTGTGCCCTCAAAATAACTCTGCACACAACCATCAATGTCTAAACTGATGGCATCAAAAGTGAGTGCACCCGTATGTGAAAATGGACAAATTGTGCAGTTAGGTTCATTTTTTTGTGGCCGCCATTATTTTCTATAACTTCATTATAGGGTTTTTGCAAGGACGTTCCTTATCTTCTAAGATTCATATGTAAACAAGCGAGGGAGCTGAGAGAGAGAGGGGAGAGAGACACACACAGCCAGAGGCAGAGCTGCATAAGGGATCTTTGTGAAATGTTCACTGAAATAATCAAACTACAACTTGTGGATTCTGTATACAAAAAACACCTTTCTCCACAGCAGCTTGAAAGCTCCTTCATGTTCTCTGTCATCAGATAAAGCAGGGATCTACTGAGATAATCACACTACAACTAGTTTATTCTGTATACAAAAGAAAACATATTTCTACCCGGTGCCTTGAAAATTTCTGCAGCTCAGTCTTACAGATAAGAAGCTTTCTTTTCGCAACCCCGGCCAGCAGCTCTTGTCAGGTCGTATCTAATAGAAGCTTTTAGTAACTAAGGGCAGGTAAGGCACCTGTATCTCTCTGACTGCAATCTTTGTAATCACATATATTTAGAAAAGTGATTAAAAACCCATTTTGGAGGATCCCACGCCAACATTACATCGTGGCAAAACCCCTTTAACTCTCTTGGGCATGGAGGTCACTAGAGCTTCACAGTTTGCAGCCACTGGAATCCTCTTCCACTCCTCCATGACGACATCATGGAGCTGGTGGATGTTAGAAACCTTGTTCTCCTCTTCCATTTGAGGAGGCCCCACAGATGCTCAATAGGGTTTAGGTCTGGAGACATGCTTGGCCAGTCTAGCACCTTTAGGGTATGTTCACACAGCGTGTTGGATCTGTTTTTGGATACATTTTTAGATGCGTGTTTGGATCCATGTTTCGGACCATAAATGGTTCCCAAACGGGCATCTAACAATGTGCAGTGTGGTTTTCATTGCTTTCAATGTAAAACACACATTGGCTTAAAAATGAGTGATCACTCGTGTGTTTACATGTGTATTTTGAATCCGTCCCAAGAATTATGTCAATTCTTGATCCGTTTGACGCAGCAGGAGCCCTACTTAAAACTATAGGGTGCGATCCTGCTGCTGCCAAAAAGAATCCAAACATGTACCCTGCGTGTTGGATGCGTTTTATGCAGCTCTTTTGAATTTGTTTTTTGGATCAAAAATATATCCAAAAACGTATTGAACTCGCCATGTGAACATGCCCTTACCCTCACATTCTTAAGAAAGGCAGTGGTTATCTTGGAGATGTTTGGGGTCATTATCATGTTGGATACTGCCCTGCAGCCCAGACGGGAGGGGATCATGCACTGCTTCAGGATGTCACAGTACATGTTGGCAACCATGGTTCCCTCAAAGAACTATAACTCTCCAAAGCCAGCAGCACTCATGAAGCCCCAAACCATGACACTCCGACCACCATGCTTGACTGTAGGCAAGATACACTTGTCTTTGTACTCATTACCTGGTTGCAGCCACAGACTCTTGACACCATGTGAAACAAATCAGTTTATCTTGGTGTCATCACACCATAGGACATGGTTCCAGTAATCTATGTATTTAGTCTGCTTGTCTTCAGTAAAGTGCTTCAGGCTTCCATGTGCATCATCTTCAGAAGAGACTTCCTTCTGGGACAACAGCCATGCAGACCAATTGGATTCCATGTACAGTATATGGTCTGAGCGCTGACAGGCTGACCCCCCCACCCCTCTAACCTCGGCAGCAATGCTGGCAGCACTCATCTCTGGATATGATGCTTATCACGTGCACTCCACTTCTTTGGTCGACCATGTGAGGCCTGTTCTGAGTGGAACCTGTCTTGTTAAAATGCTGTATGGAATTGTCCATTGTGCTGCAGCTCAGTTTCAGGCTGTTGGCAGTCGTCGTCTTCTTCTTCCCATTCACCTCTGAGACCTTGTAACATTAGCAAGTCACATGACACTGTGGAAGGAAAATGGCAAATTGGGCACATTTTTAATATTTTCCCTTAAGGGTGTAATTACTTTTGTTGCCAGCGGCTTAGCCATTGGTGGCTGTGTTGAGTTATTTTAAGGGCATCATATCTAAACTGTTTTACAAGGCAGAGGTGCCAATAGGGCAGTACGCCTGTCAGGGGCCCTAATCAAAAAGGGGCCCATTGATATGTTAAAAAATAGGAACTAGTAATGGGTGGGGGCCCCATTTGATTTGGCTGTATCGGGCCCTGAAACACTAATAGATGACTGATGGCAACCCTGATACAAGCTGTACACTGACTACTTTACATTGTATCAAAGTGTCATCTTCAGTGCTGTCCCATGAAAAGATATAAAATTGACAAAAATTTGAGGGGTGTACTCTCTCTTGTGAGATACTGTCCAGATATAACATCTCACTTTTTTTGGTCAACCATATGTATATTTATGTAATCATAAATAAGTGAGATTGAAATCTTCCAAAATGCATATTGACAGGGCCCACAACTTCTGGGAGAATGTGCTTTGGACAGATGAGACAAAACTGGAGCTTTTTCGCAAGTCCCATCAGCTCTATGTTCACAGATGCAGAAATGAAACATACAAGGAAAAGAACAATGGGGCACATTTATCAAGGTAGTTGTGCTTAAATTCTGGCACAATTTGCAGCAAAAGTAATGGAGTACAAGATTTACACCACATTGTCCAGATACTTCTGTGTCTCAAAATCTGATCATTATTTATTTGACTTTCAGCAATTTTATTATTACTTCTGTCAGTTTTAATTTTTCAGTGAATATTTTGCCCACATACAGTTGAAACCAGAAGTTTCCATCCCCTATATAAAAAGCCCCATCTGCAGGTTTTTCTCACTATTTGACATGGAATCAGAATAAACCTTCCCCCTTTAGGTCAATTAGGAACCAAAATTATTTATATTTTCCAAATGTCAGAATAATGAGAGAGAGAATTTTTTAAGGCATTTTTATTGCTTTCTGCGGTCAAAAGATTCCATAAATATCATTAGTATTTGGTAGCATTGTCCTTAAACTTTTTGACTTGGGTCAAACATTTTGGATATCTTTCCCATAATAGTTGGTAAGAATTTTGGCCCATTCTTTCTGACAGAAGTTAGGTAACTCAGCCATGTTTGTAGGTTGCCTTGCTTGCACCTGCCTTTTCAGCTTTGCCCAAAAAATTTCAATATGATTGCGATCAGGGCTTTGTGATGGCCACTCCAAAACATTGACTTGGTTCTCCTTAAGCCACTTTGTAACCAGTTTGGCAGTAGCTTCATGTTATTGTCCATTTGAAAGACCCATTTCCGCCCAAGCTTTAACTTCCTGGCTGATGTCTTGAGATATTGCTTCAGTATTACCACATAATCTTCTTTTCTCATGATGCCATCTATTTTGTGAAGTTAACCAGTCCCTTCTGCAGCAAAACAACCCCACAACATGATGCTGCCACCCTGTGTTTCACAGTTGAGATGGTGTTCTTAGGCTTCCAAGCTTCTCCCTTTTCCTCCAAATGTAATGTAAGATGGTCATTATGGCCAAACAGTTCATTTTTAGTTTTGTAAGACCACAGGACGTCTCCAGAAATGTAGGTCGTTGTTTCTGTGTGCATTTGCAAACATTAATCTGACTTTTATATGTTTCTTTTGGAGTAATGGCACCTTTCTGGCAGAGTTTCCTTTCAGCCCATGTTGATACAGTTCTTTTTTCACTGTGGATAATGATACAATGTTACCAGCTTCCACCAGCATCTTCACAAGGTCTTTTGCTTTTGTTCTTGGGTTGATATGCACACGTCGGACCAAAGCATGTTAATCTCTGAGACACAGAACCCGTCTCCTTCCTGAGTGGTATGATGGCTGGATATTCACATCTTGTTTATACCTGCATACAATTGTTTGTACAGATGAATGAGGCACATTCAGATATCTGGGAATTGCATCCAAGGATGTGTGTGTGTATATCTATATGTATATGTGTGTGTGTATATCTATATGTATATATGTGTGCGTGTATATCTATATGTATATGTGTGCGTGTATATCTATATGTATATGTGTGCGTGTATATCTATATGTATATGTGTGTGTGTATATCTATAGTAATTTTGGGGTTATATCTATATGTTATGTGTGTGTGTATATCATATGTAATATGTGTCGTGTTTATCATATGATATATGTTGCGTGTAATTTCTTTATGTTATTTTTGGGTTATTTTCATATGTAAATTGTGTGGTGTATTTTTTATTTTAATGTGTGGTGTGTTTTCTACACTCCCCGGCCAAATTTATTAGGTAAAACCTGCCCCAAAGCTCGTTAACACTTAATTTTAACAGCCAAATCACAGGCAGAACTCAGTGCATTTAGGCATGTAGACAGGTCAAACAATTCCTAGTTAAAAACCGAGATCATGGGGGAAGAAAGGTGATTTGGTGCCTTTTAACGTGGCATGGTTGTTGGTGCAGAAAAGGGTGGGCTGGTATTTCAGAAAAATGCTGATTCCCGGGGTTTTTCACGCACAAAACCATCTCTGGGTTTTTCGAGAATGGTCCCCCAAAAAGAAAAAACATCCAGGAGCGGCGTCCTGTGGGCGAAATCTTTTTTTATGCCAGAGGTCAAAAGGGGAAAGGGGGAGAATGGTTCGAGTGATAGAAAGGCAACAGTGATCAAAAAAGCCACCCGTTTCAAAAACCCAAGGTAGGCCCCAAAAGCACTCTGAAGCAATAGGCAACTTTTTGGGAGAGGGCACAGACAGAAACACACCGGGTGCCCCTCCTTTCAGCAAAAAAGGAAAACTGGGCTCCCAATTTTCCCAAAACCATCGAAATTGGACAGTAGAAGATTGGGAAAAAAAAAGTTTTTCCTGGTCTGAGGGTTCGATTTTGCTCGAAAATTGGGTGGAGGGGCAGAATTTGGGGTCAACAACATGAAAGCATGGATCCATCCTGCCTTGTATCAACGGTTCAGGCTTGGTGGTGGTGGTGTCATGGTGTGGGGAATATTTTCTTGGCACTCTTTGGGCCCCTTGGTACCAATTGAGCATGTTGCAACGCCAACAGCCTACCTGAGTATTGTTGATGACCATGTCCATCCATTTATTACCACAATGTACAAAACATCTGTTGTCTACTTTCAGCAGGATAATGCGCCATGTCATAAAGCTGGAATCATCTCAGACTGGTTTCTTGAACATGACAATGAGTTCACTGTACTCAAATGGCCTCCACAGTCACCAGATCTCAATCCAGGGGATCCAACCCGTTACTAGCATGGTGTACCTAATAAAGTGGCCGGTGAGTGTACATGTATACGTGTGTGTGTATATCTATATGTGTGGGGGTGTGTATATCTATACGTATATATGTGTGTGTATATATCTATATGTGTGTGTGTATATATCTATAGATGTGTGTGTATATCTATATGTGTATATATATATATATATATATATATGTGTGTGTGTATATCTATGTGTGTGTGCGTGTGTGTATATCTATGTGTGTGTGTGTATATCTATATGTATATATTTTTATACACACACCATATATCATTACCTGTGTGTGAATGCTATTCCCTATTGAAGGCTGTGTATGTTTGAAAGTGAATAAAAGTACATCAACTACTTGTCTTTATTACTGACAGAGTGAAGGTATTATAAATAGGTAATGAATGGGGATGGAAGGCCGAGCCATAAATCAATCAGGGATTTCTGAGCCCATAATAAACTACTGAAGTAAAACTCCAGAGTTTAGTAATGACGCCGATGCCCAGCGGTGGATTTATGACTGTTTTATCAATCAGCTCCTAACCATTCCTGCTTTATATAGTGTCAGAATATCACTGATAAGAATTGTTAAATCATGGCGACGCTTTGTTGACTAGAAGCCATTTTTTGCAGTACGCTTTGGCAGTAATATATTTATTTCTCCATGCATAAACGAATCTAATGAACCCTTGTGGATAAAATGCACTGAGCTTAACTCCCAGCCACACTGAAGCCTATTAAACGACACGGCATTTAAGTAAAACAAAAGCCCTTCAAATACACAGCCGAGTCACATTATTATGACCAATTCCTACTGCTGTCATTGGCAGCACATACAGTGCCTTGCGAAAGTATTTGGCCCCTTTGAACTTTTCAACCTTATGCCACATTTCAGGCTCCAAACATAAAGATATAAAATTTAAATTTTTGGATGAAGAATCAACAAAAAGTGGGACACAATTGTGAAGTGTAACAAAATTTACTGGATATTTTAAACTTTTGTAAAAAAAATAAAAAATTGAAAAGTGGGGCGTGCAATATTATTCGGCTCCTTTACTTTCAGTGCAGCAAACTCACTCCAGAAGCTCAGTGAGGATCTCTGAAGATGATCCAATGTTGTCCTAAATGACTGATGACGATAAATATAATCCACCTGTGTGTAATCAAGTCTCCGTATAAATGCACCTGCTCTGTGATAGTCTCAGGGTTCTGTTGATAGCGCAGGGAGCATCATGAAGACCAAGGACACACCAGGCAGGTCCGTGATACTGTTGCGGAGAAGTTTAAAGCCGGATTTGGATACAAAAAGATTTCCCAAACTTTAAACATCCCATGGAGCACTGTGCAAGCGAACATATTGAAATGGAAGGAGTATCAGAGCACTGCAAATCTACCAAGACCCGGCCGTCCTTCTAAACTTTCATCTCAGACAAGGACAAGACTGATCAGAGATGCAGCCAAGAGGCCCATGATCACTCTGGATGAACTGCAGAGATCTACAGCTGAGGTGGGAGAGTCTGTCCATAGGACAACAATCAGTCACTGCACAAATCTGCCCTTTATGGAAGAGGCAAGAAGAAGCCATTTCTCACAGATATCCATAAAAAAGTCTCATTTACAGTTTGCCACAAGCCGCCTGGGAGACACCAAACATGTGGAAGAAGGGGCCGCCTGGGAGACACCAAACATGTGGAAGAAGGGGCCGTCTGGGAGACACCAAACATGTGGAAGAAGGGGCCGCCTGGGAGACACCAAACATGTGGAAGAAGGGGCCGTCTGGGAGACACCAAACATGTGGAAGAAGGGGCCGCCTGGGAGATACCAAAAGTGGAAGAAGGGGCTCTGCTCAGATGAAACCAAAAAACAATGGCCACAATGCGAAACGATATGTTTGGTGTAAAAGCAACAAAGATCATCCCCCTGAACACACCATCCCCACTGTAACACATGGTGGGGGCAGCATCATGGTTTGGGCTTTTCTTCAGCAGGGACAGGGAAGATGGTTAAATTGATGGGAAGATGGATGGAGCCAAATACAGGACCATTCTGGAAGAAAACCTGTTGGAGTCTGCAAAAGACCTGAGACTGGGACGGAGATTTATCTTCCAACAAGACAATGATCCCGAACATAAAACAAAATCTACAATGGAAGATTCACAAATAAACGTCTCCAGGTGTTAGAATGGCTAAGTCACAGTCCAGACCTGAATCCAATTGAGAATCTGTGGAAAGAGCTGAAAACTGCTGCTCACAAACGCTCTGCATCCAACCTCACTGAGCTCCAGCTGTTCACAAACGCTCTCCATCCAACCTCACTGAGCTCCAGCTGCTCACAAACGCTCTCCATCCAACCTCACTGAGCTCCAGCTGTTCACAAACGCTCTCCATCCAACCTCACTGAGCTCCAGCTGTTCACAAACGCTCTCCATCCAACCTCACTGAGCTCCAGCTGCTCACAAACGCTCTCCATCCAACCTCACTGTGCTCCAGCTGTTCACAAACGCTCTCCATCCAACCTCACTGAGCTCCAGCTGTTCACAAACGCTCTCCATCCAACCTCACTGAAGCTCCAGCTGCTCCACAAACGCTCTCCATCCAACCTCACTGAGCTCCAGCTGCTCACAAACGCTCTCCATCCAACCTCACTGAGCTCCAGCTGCTCACAAACGCTCTCCATCCAACCTCACTGAGCTCCAGCTGTTCACAAACGCTCTACAGACAACCTCACTGAGCTCCAGCTGCTCACAATTACCTCCATCCAACCTCACTGAGCTCCAGCTGTTCACAAACGCTCTCCATCCAACCTCACTGAGCTCCAGTGCTCACAAACGCTCTCCATTCAACCTCACTGAGCTCTAGCTGATCACAAACACTCTCCATCCAACCTCACTGAGCTCCAGCTGCTCACAAACGCTCTCCATACAACCTCACTGAGCTCCAGCTGTTCACAAACGCTCTCCATCCAACTTCACTGAGCTCCAGCTGCTCACAAACGCTCTCCATCCAACCTCACTGAGCTCCAGCTGTTCACAAACGCTCTCCATCCAACCTCACTGAGCGCCAGCTGTTCACAAACGCTCTCCATCCAACCTCACTGAGCTCCAGCTGCGCCAAGGAAGAATGGGCAAGGATTTCAGTCTCTCGATGTGCAAAACTGATAGTGACAAACCCCAAGTGACTTGCAGCTGTAATCACAGCAAAAGGTGGCGCCACAAAGTATTAACTTAAGGGGGCCGAATAATATTGCACGCCCCACTTTTCAGTTTTTTATTTTTTTACAAAAGTTTACAATATCCAATACATTTCGTTACACTCCACAATTGTGTCCCACTTGTTGTTGATTCTTCACAAAAAAATTAAATTTTATACCTGTATGTTTGAAGCCTGAAATGTGGCAAAAGGTAGAAAAGTTCAAGGGGGCCGAATACTTTTGCAAGGCACTGTAGCTCATGAAACGAAGTCCCATGTGGTGTGCTGGCTTGGTGGGTATATGTGGCGTGTGATAGGCTGTCTGTACACATATCCCTAATTGCTGTTATTTATAAGGGGCAAATTATCAGATTTACAAAAAGAGATGATTATTGGTTTTCAGAGGAAGGTTGGGTGTATTTCTGACACTGTGCTTTGTGTGACCTGTTGGCGGCTCCTCTGTTGAAAGTGTATGGGGAGTGGAGAAATGGTGCCATTGTGAATAAGCAACGTAGAAACTACACAGCACCATGTGCCATTAATGTGAGACATAAATGTCTCCTACAAAAGTGTGGGAGGATAGACCAACAGACTACATTGGAGAAGCACACTGCAAAAATGACCCAGGAGGGAACCAGATGTGTCTAACACAACAGACTATACTGTGTATGGGGCCCCGGAGCAGACGGATGTCACCACACCTCTGCTAACCCTACTGTTTATGGGGCCCCGTAGCAGACGGGTGTCAATGCACCTCTGCTAACCCTGCTGGCTATGAGGCCCCGTAGCAGATGGATGTCACTGCACCTCTGCTAACCCTAATGTGTATGGGGCCCTGGAGCAGACGGATGTCACTGCACCTCTGCTAACCCTACTGTGTATGGATGTCACTGCACCTCTGCTAATAAAGTTGCATTGGCGGTAAAGGCTGCAATTTTATTGGAATTGGACCTCCATTGATGGCAAGTTGGAGCCCCTGGATGGTGGTGTTGTCTCTATGGCCCCTCCAGCAGCTGTGGGAGCCCCTGGATGGTGGTGTTGTCTCTATGGCCCCTCCAGCAGCTGTGGGAGCCCCTGGATGGTGGTGTTGGCTCTATGGACCCTCCAGCATCTGTGGCAGCCCCTGGATGGTGGTGTTGACTCTATGGTCCCTCCAGCAACTGTGGGAGCCCCTGGATGGTGGTGTTGGCTCTATGGCTCCTCCAGCAGCTGTGGGGCCCCTGGAGGGTGGTGGTGGCTCTATGGACCCTCCAGCAGCTGTGGGAGCCCCGGGATGGGGGTGTTGGCTCTAGGGACGCTCCAGCATCTGTGGGAGCCCCTGGATGGTGGTGTTGGCTCTATGGCTCCTCCAGCAGCTGTGGGGCCCCTGGATGGTGGTGTTGGCTCTATGGACCCTCCAGCAGCTGTGGGAGCCCCTGGATGGTGGTGTTGGCTCTATGGACCCTCCAGCAGCTGTGGGAGCCCCTGGATGGTGGTGGTGGCTCTATGGACCCTCCAGCAGCTGTGGGAGCCCCTGGATGGTGGTGTTGGCTCTATGGACCCTCCAGCAGCTGTGGGAGCCCCTGGATGGTGGTGTTGGCTCTATGGATCCTCCAGCATCTGTGGGAGCCCCTGGATGGTGGTGTTGGCTCTAAGAAGCCTCCAGCAGCTGTCGGCTCCAGATACCTGTGACAACCATTAGGACCTTACTCCCAGCCCCTCTATCTGCTGTCCATTTGGCGCACGGCGGTTACTCTGCATATTAGTGATCATAATAATGTGACTCCACTGTGTATTTCACAGTTAGAAAGTTGAGCAATATTAATGTAACTATTGTTATCTTCTCCATTTACAACCAAGGCTAGGTTTACATGACGTTCTTTGATGCATAGTTTAATGCATAAAATGCACATTTTGCGAGTGGTTTACGCACCAATATACACATCAAAAATACATCAGTACTGTCCCATTGTTTTCTATGGGAATACATAACATTGATGCTCATGGTGCACTTTTGCTTTACGTGATGTGAAAACAAAGTGCACGAGCTTGTTCATACTTGATTCGTAAATGCACATTTTATTCATGGAATTTTAGAATTGAGAATAAATGGGGATTGCAAGAAATGTGATAAATCATGCGTGTATTTTGTTGACAGTTGTGTCAAAAACACATCAAATAAAAAGTTGGCTGAAAATGTATGTAAATACGCACCGAAAATGTGCCCAAAAAATGCATGAAAGGGCACCAAAGGACAATAGCGCATTAAAGCACAGGCAAAAAACCCATGAGTTGCATGCATATTTGCCATGAACTATGCATGTACTTTTCAGCCTTCTTTTTACACAGAGTGAATCTAGTTTAAGTGTCTTCACTTTTGTTGGATATAATTATAGCCGTCAGGAGGACCGATGAGGATGATAAACAAAAAATCAATCCCAGCCATTCCTCCCATAATCTCCTCCATTCATTTGATCCTATTACAATGAAAACTATGAGAAATCTGTGAATAATTCTTCTGTATGTGTCCCGTGAGACTATGAATTTTGTTCCTCCTCTCAGATGTCAGGTTAAATACCAATGGTAGGATCCATCTTTCATCAGTCTGATAGTTGAACATAAATAAGATTTTAAATAAGGAAATTGTTTCAGAAACTTCCTTCTTTAATCATTGATTTCTTAGTTTAGCATTCCTAACGAAAAAGAACCTGCAAAATACACAACTCACAAAAAGTTTGGGATATTTGGCTTTTGGTTGAAATTTCAGGATGAACATAAAATTTCTTGAATTTTTTTTTTTTTTGAATGAACTAAATGAGCCCCTCTCTTCCCTTTAGATGCACATGTCCAACTGTTCAATGTTTCAGTACTTTTTGCACAACTTGCTGATCTCTAACAAGGAGCTTAATGTCAAAATTCCCAGCAGGCATTTGATCCCTGATTTGCCTAATTAACTATTTGAATTGGGATTTAAACCGTCCTCCTTATCCTGCTGTTCACATTGTGATATCATGAGACCAAGACAACACCTTACAATTGATCAACAGGACCTTGCCATTGACAGGCTTCAAGCAGGATGGTCTCAGACAGAAGTGACTACTGAGCATAGAGTGTCACAGAGTGTCATCAGCAGGTTGTATCAGAGATACAGAGAGACTGGAAGAGTCACGGAAAGGCAAAGAAGTGGATATTCCTTGGCTCCATCACACACTGATGACCGCTTCATTGCAACCAATGCCCTGTGGAACCGGATGATGAATTCCACACAACTCCAGATACGTTTAAGGGAGGTGAGAAGCAACCAATTGTCACGTCAGACCATTCGTAACCATTTACATCAGCGCGGTCTGTGTGCTAGATGACTGACAAGGGTTCCTGACCAGTACATGACCTCTTTGACGTCTCCAGCATACTTGGCGTCCATCATTTCTGCTCAGAGTGAATTGACTTTCATCACCGAACAGCACTGAGGAGCACTGGTCCTTTGTCCAACGTAGATGCTTCCTGGCCCATACAAGACGATGATGACTGTGGCTGGTGGTGTGGTTAGGTCATCTAGCAGACCACGCTGATGTAAAAGGTTGCAAATGGTCTGACGTGACACTTGGTGCCTCTCACCTCCCTTAAATATAACTTAAATATTCATCCTGAAATTTAACCTAAAGTCAAATATCTTTAACGTTTTGTGAGAAGTATAGGTCTCATTTAAGGTAATAATAATATTTATATAGCACCTGTAACAATGCTGGTTGGCACGATGGCAAACTAGACTTGGAATGAAGCCAACCAGCAGTCGCATGCAAATGATATGAGGCATGTATCAAAAAATAAACGGAGGGACATACCATTAGATTATGGACAGAAAGAAGGACAATGACGAAGACATGGATGGGGATAGAATGATAAATAACTTTGATCCAGAAGAAAGACACCTAACAATACCTAACCCTAAAAACAAGATGTTCCAAACTTTGTCCCTAACAGATCCCTATTGTTGACCCTAACACCAGACCCCACTTAGCATTATTTCATCCCTGACGATATCCCTATCAATGTCCCTTTGCTGATCCTAAGCAAAAAGCACAGAAGTGCAAAACAGAACTCAGGAACTGAAAACGAGACCAACCAGAGAACGAAGGACAAACGGGGCTCTAGCTACATGAGTACAAAAAACTAAATCAAAACAGGACTAAATAAGTAAAATACTAGAAACAGAATGCAAGCAGATCGCAAGACTCCGGCTCTCAGCTTAACAGTATACTGTGTTCCAGCTGCCAAGTGAAACTCAGCTTTATAAAGGGCTAACAATCAAATTTTCCCCTCTGATCAAGCTCACATGTGCTACTTTGCCAGCTGATAGTGCTGAGAGCTGTTTGAGGCAGTTGCCTCATCTGACCTTGTAATCCAGAGAATGCAAGGAGGATTCTTGACAATATATTTCCCAGCACTTGACAATGCAAAGGTTAGAGCTCCGAATGTACCAAAGATTAACTTGATGATGCTATCACAGCTTTTTGTGTTATCTTTTTTTAGATCACAACAAAAGCCATTGAAAAAGTTGAGATAACTTTCTGTGCCACGATGTTATACTGCACTATCTGTACAGACAAAATCAGAAATTACATAGTAACAAACGTATTAACAAATCAAACAAGAGGCCTCGGGGCCCTGCAAAGAGCTTATGATCTATCCAGGAATAGGGGTGAAACAAAGGGTAAGAAGTGCCTCATTTGTGCAAGAGCCCTGCCATTTTCCATAAAACTAGGGCAGGGATCCCCAACTCCAGTCCTCAAGGCCCACCAACAGGTCAGGTTTTCGGGCTCTCCTTAGCATTACCTAGGTGATATCATTATTGTCAGTGCATTCTGTGGGATATCCTGAAAACATGACCTGTTGGTGGGTCTGGAGGACTGGAGTTTGGGAACCTCTGAACTAGTGTAATACATGTAAAAGGGGATGAATCACATTCAAGAGAACTGGTGCAGCACATGAGAAGTCTTGGCGATAAGAGAAGTTCAGATTAGAGATGTAATGTATCTTTTATTACCAGAATGTAGAGTCTGGACAGGATGGTAGACAGAGATGAGTGAAGTGATATAGGGAGATGCAGCACTGTGGAGAGCTTTGTAGGTAACAATAATACATTTGACCTGTATTTTGTATTGAATAGGCAACCAGTACAGTGACTCATAAAAGGGAAATGAAGGTGCGTGGAGACTTACAAGCCATGATTTCTCCAATGAATTTCTAGTCTGGTAACCCACTGTGCGCTGATGAAGGGCAAGCACCATGAATCTACTGTCTGTAGATTTGTGAAGAATTGGATTTTGTCTCCATTAGACGATGCAGTCCACGTCAGTGACGTGATAGTGGCTGGAAAGAAACATAACCCTGGCTCTTACGTTGGGTGTAGACTGGAGAAGGGAGAAGAATGCATTGCATTATTCTTTAGCTGCTATCACTATGTTGTCTACCTCTTAGCAGGCGGCATTGCCCTAAAGACTATCTATCACCTAGATCTCTGAAAGGATTAGTGACTCAGTAGTTAGCACCGCTGCCTTAAAGTGTCCCACCGAGGACAACATCTGCACCAAGTTCATATGTTCTCCCCATGTTTGGGGGGCTTTTTCCCTCATCCAGGAACAATACACTTAGGCGAATCTAAGATTTAACTTGTGAGCCCCAATAAGGACAGGGACAAATGTGAATAGTGACAATCTCTACACAGCGCTGTGGAATAGAACAAGGCAATATAAATGACTGAAATAAAAAACTGTAAAGAAAACTGCATATTGTTTTTATGTGTTGTCTTTTAGTATCCTTTTAAACTGTAGGAATTTTTATGTAGAAGCAAAAATTCTAAAGGCATTGACTACATACAGCGGCATTGACCCTGTTCAGAGCTGTGTAGGCTCTTCAATGCAAATTCTGTCAGACTGTTTTATTAATATGAGTCCAATGTATGAAAAAATAAAATAAAGCACTGTATGTCTGAAGATATTCTCTCATAAGTATCTGTCATGGGGGCTGACGGGTGACGTCGCCCCCCCGCGGCCGCCCACGACCATGCCCATGCTCCTGCGCCAGATTACTTACCAGTCCACGCTCCTGTACTTCCTGCTTCTCCCCGTCCCGGCCGCTGCTGAGGGCGCGCGCGCGCGCAACGGCTGGTCTGGATTTAAAGGGCCACAGCACCGGTAATTTGCTAATTGCCGGCCGCTGGTCCTATATATTGTACACACCCCCTGCACTATCTGCCAGATTGTTGGTGTGCGTTTAGTGAGTCTTGCGAGTGTTGGTGGAGAGTACTGTCTGATTACCCGTGTACCAGTCCGTTCCGCTACGTTTCCTGACCTTGCCTGTTTGCCGCCTGCCCTGACCGTCCGCCCGTCTCTGACCACGAACCTCTGCCGCCCGTCCTGACCTTCTGCCTGTCCCCGACTACGTCTCTGGAGTACGACTCTGTACCACGCATTACCCCGGCCGCCATCGCAAGCAAGTCACGTCAGGGGTAGCGACCTGGTAGCCTCACGCCGCAGCAAGTCCATCCCGCTTTGCGGCGGGCTCTGGTGAAAACCGGGGGCTACTTAGATTCCGTTCCCTGGCGTGGCTTAACTATCATCGCTAGCGGTGGTCCAGCGAATCCACCAAACCCGTTAAAGTATCCTTCACAAAGAGCCTGACAGAGGCAGTATGACATATACTAAGGGGCAACTCTACTACAGTTGTGTACGAAACTTGGCCATAATGCACAGTGTTAGACTGGGATGCCTGGGCCCAGCAGTGGCGTAGATTATTTGGGCCCACCAGTGGAATTTATACTTGGGGCCCACCAGTGGAGTTGATTCTGGGGCCACCAGTGGTGTAGATTCCTTGAGCCCAGCAGTGGAGTTGATTCAGAAGGCCCATCTGTGGAATCTATACTTGGTGCCCACCAGTGGAGCTGATTCTTGGGGTCCACCAGTGGAGTTGATTATTGGAGCCCACCATTTGAGCTGATTCTTGGGGTCCACCAGTGGAGTTGATTATTGGAGCCCACCAGTGGAGCTGATTCTTGGGGTCCACCAGTGAAGTTGATTCTTTGGGCTCACCACTGGAGTTGATTCTTCAGGCCCACCAGTGGAGCTGATTCATTGGGACCATCAGTGGAGTTGATAATTGGGGCCCACCAGTGAAGTTGATTCTTGGGGCCCACCAGTGGAGTAGATTCTTGAAGCCCACCAGTGGAGCTGATTCCTAGGACCAACCAGTGGAGTAGAATCTTGGGGCCCACAAGTGGAGTTGATTCTTTAGGGCCCGCAAGTGGAGTTGATTCCTAGGGCCCACCAGTGGAATTTATACTTGGTGCCCACCAGTGTAGATGTTTCTTGGGGTCCACCAGTGGAGTAGATTCTTGGGTCCCACGAGTGGAGATGATTCTTGGGGACCACCAGAGGAGGTGATTCTTGGGCCCCACCAGTGGAGATGTTTCTTGCGGTCCACCAGTGAAGTTGATACTTGGGGCCCACCAGTGGAGCTGATTCCTAGACCCCACCAGTGGAGTTGATTTCTGGGGCCCACCAGTGGAGATGTTTCTTTGGGTCGACCAGTGGAGTTGATCTTGGAGCCCACCAGTGGAGTTGATGCTTGGAGCCACCAGTGGAGTTGATTCTTGGGGTTCGCCAGTGAAGTTGATTCTTGGGGCCCACCAGTGTAGTTGTTTCTTGGGGTCCACCAGTGAAGTTGATTCTTGGGTCCCACCAGTGGAGCTGATTCCTGGGTCCCACCAGTGGAGCTGATTCCTGGGTCCCACCAGTGGAGCTGATTCCTTGGTCCCACCCTACAGATAATGAACAGAAATGCACATACTGCTCATGACTCTTGCACTCAACCTTTTGCTTTCTGCCTCTCTCCCTTCCTCCCTAAAAAGCAGCCCCATCTTGCCCATGTGCCCACATGAGGTCTCCCTTGTTCCCATATAGGCCAGTCCAAGCCTGGTAAAGCACCATTTGCATGAGCTCTTATACATGTATACTGCTGGCATCTACAACTACTAAGAAAGATGGGAAATTTTGTAGTCTTCTCTGCTGGACATCTGACTACATTGTTTCCAAAACCTGAGGATCCGATATTAGTCATACTAGATGGAGGGAGCATGCAGACAGATTCTCTCCTGTGAATATATTTTTAATTGTTGGAACCCTTTCCTCCCTCCCCCATGGAATTCAGGAGCTTTTACCCCAGAGCAGTGAGGACATCAACATCTCTTGTATAATAAATTTAGCAAATCCTGTAGGAACACATTTTAGAATCCTTGATCCCATTTGCATTCATATATGCACAACATGTTTAACATAATCTGTGAAAATATTGCCACCAAGCTGGAAACTGTGAGTTGCTTCTGTAAATCTAATAATCCCTGCTTATTTTCCCACATTTGTTAATGAAGTATAATTAAAGAGGTCAGTGGTAGAAAATCCTTCCAAACGAAGGTAACTTACCGTAAATCCGGGCCACTTGGATACTTCAGATAAATATTTAAACATGGATCTCATCAGTATCTTGGAAATCTGGTTATTCTAGTTTATTCTGACCTTGAAAATGCTACAGAACTTGAGACAGATCTTCTACAGATGTGCAAAGTTTAACTTTACATTGATATCATGGCTTTCGATCTTATATGTTCTAGAATCTCAGAAGGAGCCATTGGAAAGCATTGAAAAACATTGAGATAACATTCTGTGCCATGATGTCATGAAGTGTTATCTGTCAACTTTATCTTTGCTACATTTATACTTCTAAGGACCCATTGACATTCTTTTCAAGTCTTTGCAACAAATATTGCCAAAAATATTGCAGAAAAAGTTTAACATTAGAAGTATAGAAATCGATATACAAACTAATCATTGCTAAATTGTTGCTTAGCGACATCAGTGAAAACTTAAAGGGGTTGACTCACTACAAAGATGAGCTTTCAACATGTAGAGAACGGTAAATGGAGACTTTTTCCAAATACATTGCTTTGTTGAGGAAATTTTATCTACTTGAAGTGCACACCTGTTTCTATGGTTACCGTCCTGCTCTCCCCTTCTCTTTGAGGGCTTTTTTTTTGTGGGACTTTTTGATCACTTTTTATTACATTTTTTTGTTGGATATTCCTCCTGGATTTGCCATCGGCTCCATACATTGAATCTACGGGGGCAAATCCAAAAACTGCAGAATAGCATGCTGTCTAGCAATGTTAAAATGCTGTCTGATTTTGGATTTTGGACGACATTTTAACATTTACTGTGTAGACATAGCTTAGGGTATGTTCACACGGCTGTTTTCGGAGCAGTTTTCAGAGTGTTTCCGCTCCCAAAACAGCATCAAAAAAACCTCTAGAACACCCCCAGTTAATTTTCATTGATTCCTATGTAAAACAGCAATGTATTTCACACACGACGAGGTTTTTTAACTGAGTTTTAGGTGCTTCTTTGGAAGAGGTTTTGGGCACAATTCTTGAAGCATTTTTAGCTCAGAAAATCCTTATAGGAATCAATGGAGAGCTTGAAAACCTCTTCCAGAACCTCGGCACGTTTTTAGACGCATTTCTCAGTGCATTTGTAACACGTTTTTGGAGCGTTGGGCTAGGCGCTTTTTTTGTCCGGGCTATTAATTTGTATGGGTGAAAACAGTGTTGAAAACTTCCTTCAAAACTTTGGCAAAATAAGTTTCAAAAAAAGCTGAGAAATGCATCTAAAACCTCTACAGAAGGTGAGGTTTCATTGTTTTGGGCGCTGAAAAATCAGCATCCAAACAACCCGTGTGAACATTCCCTTAGAATCTACAAGATTGTTTTGTATAAACCACCTATGTATCTAGCACAAAACTAAATACAACATTTTCTGACATATAAATTACAGCACAAAACTAAAGGAAATGTTTGTCAATCTACATTCGATCCCATGAATGTAACTTATAATAACTTCAACTAGACTTAAAGAAAAATAAATGAAGAATTACCAGCCCTTATTATGCAAGAAATTAACTCCTTAACGACCGCCCGCCATCTTTTGACATCGGCTGGTGCAGGTCGTTCGTCTGCAGCGACGTCTTTTGGTGTCGCTGCAGACATCTGAGTTTGCGGCGCCCGACGCTGCAGCAGTGCTGAGAACGGGGCTGTACTTCACAGCTCTGTTCCCAGTGCAGCTCCTGCAAGCACCGGGGAGCGGGGGAAACCTCCGCTCCCCGTGCTTTAACCCTTTAATTGCCCCATTTCATCACCGCAGCGCAATCAAAGGGTTCTCCTGCTCTGTCGGGTGATCGGGACACCCGGTGACCTGACAGAGCCCAGGGAACAGCTGCACGGTCAGCCCTGGGGACCTAGAGTAGCCCCAGGGCTGTCTGTGTAACAAGCCAGTGATCAGGCCAGCCTGTGTGCTGCCCTGATCAGTGCCTGTGTCAGACTGACACAGATTATAATGTATTAGCATATATGAATATGCAAATACATTACTAAGGTTAAAAAAAAAAAAAAGTAACACAGTTCTCCTTTCATGGGGTTTAAGAAAAAAAAAAAAGTAAAAAGCATATAGGGCTACATGTATGAAACGTTTTTGGTCTACAACTCACTTTTTTCCCCATAGAAACCTATGGAGAAAAAAGTGAGTTTAGACCAAAACCGTTTCTTACGTGTGGCCCATAAAGTGTAAAAAATAATAAAAATAAATAATAAAATAAAAATAAATATTTAATAAAAAAAAATATTTGTGCATGCATTACACAGACACAAAAAAAACCTACATATATTAGGTATCTACACGACTGCAATAAACTGTAGAATTAATCTAACAAATTATTAAGTGTGAAATGTGAATGGTGTAAAAAAAAATGTAAAAAAAAAATGTAAAAAAAATTCTACAATTATTTGTAAGTGAACTTAACCTATTCCCCCATAAAGTATAACTGGTCTCGAATAAAACGAGGCCTCATACAACTGCGTCACTGAAAAAAATAAAAAAAAGTTACAACTGTTGAAACGCAAGGAGGCAAAAACTAAAAAAAAATGTTCTGGTCATTAACTACTTTTCCGGCGTTCGGCTTAAGGGGTTAAAGGAAGCCTCATTAAATGAAACCTTGTAATTCCAGACATTTTCTTTGTTATAGAATTATTGTATCTGTCGGGATATGTCTCAGTATATTTCGTCGGGGCTGCATTTCCTAGAGGATGGTTCCTAACGCTCCTTTTATGACACCACCTATTTTCTTCTTTAGCAAATAGTTACCATTTTAATTTAAATTTAAATGATTCTGTAATAGCCGGACACCTCGCTCTCACATCCCCCAGAGGTTTTCATTTCGCCGTTCCTGTGTCTGAGCTTAAATTCTCTTTTTAAAATTCTTGTTTAAAACGGGTCTCATTGTTTTAGTCATTCCGTCTGTATTTACATGCACTAATCTCTATTATTTTGTTGTGCTGTACAGTTCAATGATTAAATTTTAGTGATAATTGGAAACAAGTAAACACTTGCTAATTCTAGAACTGAGCAAGGATTAAGTTGGAAGCTTCTGGTCGGATTAAAAAGTAAATCCAATCAAAGAAGAAAGTGTGACTTGATCAGAACTCATCATAACGCCAAATAAAATGTATCTGCAATATAATTGTATTCATTGCATGTGAGGAGGTAGGAAGACAGCAAATTGCTGCATTTATCTTGCAAAGAAAAGCAGAGCAAAGCAAAGGTTTTAGTAACATTGTGCTGTATGATACATTACAGATTGATCGACGTATTGTTCATATTAGGCTTGATTCACAAATGCGTTGGAGGTTCCGTTCCTGTTCTATCTGCCTTATTTTTTGCATCTAACTAATAGACACCAATATGGAAACCCAACAAACCTGTCACAGTCCATGCCAGGGCTTCCGTGCTGAGCCGCGAGCATGACCATGTCCTGGCATCCTCTAATGCCCCTGTGCTATACTCACCTGTCCCCGCTCCTGTCTCTGATCCGACGGTGTCCCTGGCTGCTCAGTATAACTCACCAATCCACATACCTGCTCTGGCTCCTGTTCGTCCTTTCTGGCTCCCACGCCGTATCTGTGTGTCCCCAGGGTGCATGTGCACCATTGCACAAGTACTTAAATGGACAGTGTCTCAATTTCCTGCTCTGTGACCTGTGACCCCTGGCTACTTAAAGGGGTTGTCTCACTACATTGATTAATCTTACCTCAGTCCTGTTTTCTTGGTTTCATTTTGAATTCAGGGGCATGTTTACTGGCTTCTACTAGGCTGCAGTAGAAGCCAGGTCTGTAGCTATAGAAACCAGTGCTGGCAGCCTATCAGGATAGATCAAACATGTCTGTAGCTATAGCAACCAGTGCTGGCAGCCTATCATGAGAGATCAAACAGTTCTGTATCTATAGCAACCACTGCTGGCATCCTATCATGAGAGACTGAACAGGTGTGTAGCTATAGTGACCAGTGGTGGCAGCCTATCACGAGAGATCAAACAGGTGTGTAGCTATAGCAACCAGTGCTGGCAGCCTATCAGGAGAGATCAAACAGGTCTGTAGCTATAGCAACCAGTGCTGGCAGCCTATCAGAGAGATCAAACAGGTCTGTAGCTATAGCAACCAGGACTGGCAGCCTATCAGGAGATATCAAACAGGTCTGTAGCTACAGCAACCAGTGCTGGCAGCCTATCAGGAGAGATCAAACAGGTCTGTAGCTATAGCAACCAGTGCTGGCAGCCTATCAGGAGAGATCAAACAGGTCTGTAGCTATAGCAACCAGTGCTGGCAGCCTATCAGGAGAGATCAAACAGGTCTGTAGCTATAGCAACCAGTGCTGGCAGCCTATCAGGAGAGATCAAACAGGTCTGTAGCTACAGCAACCAGTGCTGGCAGCCTATCAGGAGAGATAAAACAGGTCTGTAGCTATAGCAACCAGTGCTGGCAGCCTATCAGGAGGGATCAAACAGGTCTGTAGCTATAGTGACCTGAGGAGCTGATGCAACCCATACAAGAGGTGATATCTCAGAATAGGTAGGACACTGTTAATGGACACATATTGCAAAGTGACTTGTTTTTGCAAGATCTTTAACATAAAAAGCAGCAATCCTTGTAGTGAGACAACCCCTTTAAGGAACTTCAGTTCATTGTCTACATAAAGCTTGACTCCTGTCTGCTGCACTACTGCTGTTCCAGTGTCTATTATTACACTGGATTAGTTAACCCCTGTGTTAACCCTGTACTGTCTAAGCGCTATCTACCTGCTGTTACCTGCCGCTGCACCAGTCCGTTATAATACATGCTGTGTATCTGCCACTGTACCAAATCTGTTACCTATCTGGGACTGTGTCACCTGCCTACGGCACACCTGCTGTGTCCTGTCATCTGTACTGGCACCTGCTGTCCTTGCACTGCACTTAGGTTGTCACCATGGGTCACCACCTATCTGATACGCGCCGCGAGTAATGCATGTCAATGGGGCTGGGAGGCTGCCAACCCCCCTCACCGCGGGAGTAAGCATGTATTAACGCGAGCTCCCGAGACACACGATGTACATACATCGTGTGAACATACCCTAACAGTGGTTTACCTGAGCCAGAAGCGCTAAGTCTATGCCCCGCAGTAGAACAGGTTCATGGATTCAGGCGCATTCTACACTACTAATGCGTGCAAAAAAATGGTATCTGGGCGCCAAAAATCATACTTGTTGCACATATAGTCAATGGGTAGTCAGCAACCACAATATGTCATTTTATGATAATAAATTCTCTTTCATACTTAAAGGGGTTGTCTCACTACATTGATTCATCTTACCTCAGTCCTGTTTTCTTGGTTTCACTTTGAATTCAGGGGCGTGTTTTCTGGCTTCCACTAGGCGGCAGTAGAAGCCAGGTCTGTAGCTATAGCAACCAGTGCTGGCAGCCTATCAGGATAGATCAAACAGGTCTGTAGCTATAGTGACCAGTGCTGGCAGCCTATCAGGAGAGATTTAACAGGTCTGTAGCTATAGCAACCAGTGCTGGCATCCTATCATGAGAGACTGAACAGGTCTGTAGCTATAGCAACCAGTGCTGGCAGCCTTTCAGGAGAGATCAAACAGGTCTGTAGCTATAGCTACCAGTGCTGGCAGCCTATCAGGAGAGATCAAAAAGGTCTGTAGCTATAGCAACCAGTGATGGCAGCCTATGAGGAGAGATCAAACAGGTATGTAGCTATAGCAACCAGTGCTGGCAGCCTATCAGGAGAGATTGAACAGGTCTGTAGCTATAGCAACAAGCACTGGTAGCCTATCAGGAGAGATTGAACAGGTCTGTAGCTATAGCAACCTGAGGAGCTGATGCAAGCCATACAAGAGGGGATATCTAGGAATAGGTAGGACACTGGTAATGGACACATATTGCAAAGTGACTTGTTTTGGCAAGATATTTAACATAAAAAGCAGCAATGCTTGTAGCGAGACAACCCCTTTAAGTATTATTACTAACTTGTCTTTTTTCCCCCATGATTACATACTATATCATATGATAGTAGAAGAGTGAAGAAATCAGGCGATACCTTTCTTCACTCTGCTACTACTTTCTATGGCTAACACGGTACAACATCATACTACTATATCATATGATAAGAACATCTATTTAGCTGAATCCATATTTTTACACAGAACATAATAATTACCTACACTTATTTGCACATTGATGCTATCCTACATTATACACGTGACTATAGCATAATATACTTATTTCCCAATTGCATACAATAAAATTTACCATGCGGAGCATCGTGCTCCTGGAGAACAAGCGTCCCCGGTAAGTCTTCTCTATTTTCCTCCTCTTCTAAATTCATTATACACAGTCATTACCATACACATAATATTTATAGCTACTTACAGGACATAATCTTGATGCACTGAGGCTATATTAATTCCCACTTATTATCTAGAAAAGTTACCTTTGGTATTTAAGGTATCCCATGAAAGTAAAGCGTGGCATGGAATGAAGTATATTCCTCATTACACTCCATTAGATATTTTATTCTTGTTAAATGAAGAGCAGTCAGCTTTATCAAGTATTTCTTAGGTCCCTCTGGTCTTGCCGGTCCAATCTATTCTGGCGAATGCCCTATAAATGGCCACATATGGCAGTGTGTCTACAGGAGTGATGACACTACAGCTGGCTTTCATTGCCCACCAATTTACAGAAGCCCCCTTTATTGTGAGCCTGACAGCGGCCAAGGAGCTTTCGCAGATCAAGCAAAATATATCTATTTTCTAATTGTCTATTTATCACCTTCCAGGGATTTGTGGACCTCTTGTAGGAAGGCAAAAAGGAGAAAAGCCTTGAACAATGATTCCTGTCAAGGCACTGACTCACTTTAAATTAGGATCTGGTTGCTAAATAACTAATTTAGTCCTGCTATCGAGCTGAAAAAGTAGGTATTCAGTGAAAAGTGCCAACCGGGGAATTGATTATGTCTTCTCTTAGTGTGCATGATAAAACTGCCAGACCTGACCACTGTTGAAGACTGTAGGTAGTTCCCTAGAGAAAAGGGGCTTTTCATCATAGAGAATTAGCACAAATTCTAGTGAACAAGCTGCTCTGCCAGACAGCTGAATGGAAAGGATCATGCACAAGCAGAACATATTTGTTAGTTTTGTATCTCCTTTCTTTATAGAGATTTGCAACCTGTGATTAAATGCAATTTTCCTTGGGGAGGAAGCGGGGAAGTTTGCTCTGTCACGGGAACAGCTGAACACATGGAGAAACGTTGAGCACAAATCTAATTATATTTGCATGTGACAAGTGCACTTTGCGATCAGAGATGTTTATTTCCATAGTTGCTTTCAGCACGGTTCCATCAAACATTGGTGAACGATAATTTACACAATTACAATGTTTGTGTGTTTTGTAAATAAAAGTGCAACATAAAAGCAAAACAGCCGAGATGCAGAAAAGGAGCCGAATACATGAAATAAGACATTTTCTCGCCTTGAGGAATTCAAGTGGATTTACTCGAACCGGAATTAGCACCCTAGAACCTAATTAAAGCTATGTCTGCACCGCACTGGATTTTGGTCTGTTTTTCAGTGGATTCAGTATTTTGAATCTGATGAAAATCTGACCGTACCCAGCGCTGTGTAGACTTCAATAGAAAATCCGTTCTGCAGTCTACATAAGACAAATTTTTACTGAAGGTTTCTAAAATATCGGAATATGGAATATCGAACATATTGTATATTCCGCCAGACCGGCTTCAGATTCCTGGAGCCCCAATGTATGGGGCCGCTGGTTATCCGAAATCCAGACACACTTTTTTGCCAAAAAAGGCACAAAGAAACGGCAGTGCAGTCCAGCAATTTGAAAATGACTAGTATTGATTGAAAAGTTAAGTTCGAATAGAACATCTCGATTTTTTTAGAAATCGAAACGAACAAAACATTTTTCTGTTTGTTCAAGTAACGTTCTAGTTCTAATTCGACACGCCATTTTCAGTTTAATTTTCGGCGGCTTTCTGCACTTTTGGAGGCCACCCAATCACCTTTCTGCACTTTTGGTGCCACCCAATCACCTTTCTGCACTTTTGGTGCCATCCAATCACCTTTTTGCACTTTTGGTGCCATCCAATCGCCTTTCTGCACTTTTGGAGGCCATCCAATCAGTGCAGAGCACAGAGAAGTGTCAAAAACGCTGAACTTTAGGGCTCTCATTATCTGCTAAAATCACATGATCATGTTATATATTTGTCTTATGTAGACTACAGCACAGATTTTCTATTGAAATCTACACAGCGCTGGGTACGGTCAGATTTTCGATTCAAAATACTGAATCCACTGAAAATCTGACCAAAATACAGTGCGGTGCAGACATAGCTACTGCAACATCCTTCTCTGTGGCCTCCCATCCAGCACTCTCGTTCCCCTTCAAATCCTCCTCAGCTCTGCCGCCCGTCTTATCCACCTCTCTTCGCTACTCCTCTGCCTCTCCCCTCTGCCAATCCTTTCACTGGCTTCCCATTGCCCAGCGAATTCATTACAAGTTACTAACCCTGACCTACAAGGCTCTCCATGACCTCTCCCCTCCATACATCTCTGCCTCAGTCTCCAGATACCTCCCCTCATGCAGCCTCCGCTCCTCACAGGACCTTCTCCTCTGCTCCCCTCTCATCAGCTCCTCACACAACCGTCTCCAAGACTTCTCCCGTGCTTCACCCACACTCTGGAACTCACTGCCCCAACACATCAGACTCTCCTCCACTTTCACCAGCTTCAAAAGCAACCTGAAAATCCATCTCTTCAGGATTGCTTATAACCTAGAATAACCACACCACCAGTACACTGGCCCACAAACATGTCCACCCCACACCTTCTGTCTCTCCCTTCCTCCCTTCTAGATTGTAAGCCCTCACGGGCAGAGCCCTCTTTCCTCTCTGTATCAGTTACTAGTGATTTTTCGTCACCATTGTATTTGTTCAACATTTATTATGTATGTAATTCCCCTTGAATGTACAGCACCCTGGAATCAATGGCGCTCTAAAATAAATAATAATAATAATAATAATAATATATATTTCACTGTATTGCCTTGTGAATGCAATTTTCAGCTCACTCTCTGTACTGTACAGACTGCTCTTAGTTAGATAGCATTTTCCTCTCCATAGACAGCAGTAGTTAAGGAGTTTGGTATTGCTGGCTGCATCTTTCCCACACCCAGAAGCTGTTATTTGGCGACATTTGCAGGCTCACATAACGCCTAACTCTCATATACATGGATATATATTATACAGAGTGCTTGGATTTGCTAAATCATACTCAGTGTCCAAAAGTTCTGTTTTTGCAGTTTTGGGGGTTCAGTAATTGTATAACACACCGTCTCCAAATCTCCTATGTGTCAAAGGGGCTTTTGGGCCCCCTCAGGATTCAGGGCCTCGTAGCAGCTGCTACCGCTGCACCTCCTATAGCTACGCCCCTGCTTGCAAGCTGTCCTCATCTTTTCAGTTAGCCATTGAAAGGAATGAAGTATTTTAACCAAACACTGTTCAAAGTTCTAATCGAACAAGAACATTTTACTGTTTGCTCCTTTCTAAAAATGACATCAGATTTTGGATGGCATTTTCAAATTTATCATGAGCAAGCTATATTCTTATCCTAATAATTAGCACACACTAGTGAAATATCTTTTTTAATATTATATATATATATATATATATATATATATATATATATATATATAGATATATATTGTGGAGGATTAGCGTCACAAATGGTAGGCAGCAAGGGCTTCAACAAACAGAGACAGTGACAGCGATGTAAAAGTTTAAGTCCAGGCGCTGCCTGGGTTTATTTGGCAGGTGAAACAAAACACAAGGCCTTAAGGTTCAGGCCAAAAACACAAACAAAAAAAATGCTTGCTCGGCTGAGCTCCACCTAAACAGAGGATTCCTTTCTGTCTTTGCACAGCTAGTAGATCCCAGCGTGGTTTCCCTCTTAGCAGCAGTGGTCCACACAAAAGACAAACACAAGCCTGCAGGCCCAGGCTTTATAGGCCTAATACTAGCCTCACCTGGGGCGCGGGAGTGGCCACCCACCCTGCTCTTTGACCACTCCAGGCTTCCTAACACCACATAGGACAGTACCCTGGGGGAAAAATACCTTCCCTCGGCTGCCACCTTCTCACATACCCTCCCCCTCTGTTGGAGCCTGTGGGGTCGGACACATTTGGCCACCATACAGTGTGTTCGGGAAAGAGCATCCGCATTACCTGCAACCTCCCTGCTCTGTGCTCCACTGTAAATTTGAAATTTTGTAAGGTAAGGAACCACCTTGTGACCCTTGCGTTCCTTTCCTTCGCCTGACACATCCAAGTTAATGGAGAGTGATCCGTGATTAACCGGAAGTGTCGGCCCAAAAAATAATATTTAAGGGACTCGAGGGCCCATTTAATGGCCAAGCACTCTCGCTCAACGATACTGTAGTTTTTCTCGGCAGGGGTGAGCTTCCTACTTAGGTAGGTGACAGGATGCTCCTCTCTGTCTATCTCCTGGGAAAGCACGGCACCCAGTCCCACATCAGACGCATCCGTCTGCACGATGAACTCCTTTTTAAAGTTGGGAGTGATTAGTACTGGCGTGTCACAGAGGGCCAGCTTTAATACCTGGAACACCCTCTCTGCCTCTGGGTTCCAAGTAACCATGACCGACTTACTGTGCCGTGTCAGATCCGTTAGAGGTGCTGCTATACTAGCGAAGTTCTGAATAAATCGCCAGTAGTACCCCACAATACCTAGAAAAGCCCTCACCTGCCTTTTGTTGTGGGCTGTGGCCATTCCTGAATAGCTTGCACTTTATTGATTTGGGGTTTTATGATACCCTTCCGATCACGTACCCCAAATAGCAGGCTTCCTCCAAACCTAGGGCGCACTTCTTTGGATTTGCTGTTAGTCCCGCTGTTCTCAGGGAATTAAGCACGGCCTGCACCTTGGGTAGGTGGCCTTCCTAGTCCTCACTAAATATAATGATGTCATCTAAATACGCGGACGCATACCGACGATGGGGCTTGAGGACAATATCCATCAACCGTTGGAAGGTAGCCGGAGCCGCATGCAAACCAAACGGTAAGCAGTTATACTGGTACAGGCCGTCCGGTGTGGCAAAGGCTGTCTTTTCTTTGGCCCGATCAGTAAGGGGAACCTGCCAGTACCCCTTAGTTAGGTCTAGGTGGAGAAGTATCTGGCATGACCTAGCCTTTCAATTAACTCGTCTACCCTTGGCATTGGGTAGGCGTCAAATTTTGACACTTCGTTGAGCTTCCGGAAGTCATTGCAGAAGCGTATCGTGCCATCGGGTTTTGGTATCAGCACAATTGGGCTGGACCACTCACTTCTGGACTCCTCAATCACACCGAGGTCCAACATTTTCTGGACTTCCTCGGATATAGCTCGTCTGCGAGCTTCAGGGACCCGGTACGGCTTCAAATTAACTTTTACCCCTGGCTCTGTTACAATGTCATGCTTGATGACATTAGTACACCCTGGCAGCTCTGAAAATACATCTGAATTGCGCTGTACAAACTCCCTGGCCTCCTGTTTTTGGGACTTGGACAGGGATTCTGACACACAGACCTCCGGAATGACACTACAGGGGGTGCTAACTGCCACCAGGTTCTCTCTGTCCTTCCATGGCTTAATTAGATTTACATGGTATAGCTGTTCGGGTTTACGTCTACCGGGCTGGGACACTTTATAATTTACCTCCCCAACCTTTTCAATTATTTCATAAGGCCCCTGCCACTTTGCAAGGAACCTACTTTCTAGCGTGGGCACCAGCACTAATACCCGATCCCCGGGGTTGAAGTTCCTCACTTTGGCGGACTTGTTATAGACCCTGCTTTGGGCTTCTTGTGCCTGCTGTAGATGTTCCCTCACAATGGGCATGGCCGCAGCAATTCGGTCCTGCATTAGGGAGATGTGCTCAATAACACTTCTGTAAGGGGTGGACTCGTGCTCCCAAGTCTCCTTGGCTATATCCAGGAGGCCCCGTGGACGTCTACCATAGACCAACTCAAATGGAGAGAATCCCGTTGACGACTGTGGGACTTCACGCACAGAAAACATTAAATATGGCAGCAGACAGTCCCAGTCTTTCCCATCCTTACTGACCACCCTCTTAAGCATATTTTTTAGTGTCTTGTTGAACCTCTCAACAAGTCCATCTGTCTGTGGGTGGTATACAGACGTACGCAAGTGCTTGATATGGAACAGTTTAACATAACTTCCCTTTATGACCTTTGACATAAATGGAGTTCCTTGGTCCGTAAGGATTTCCTTTGGTATACCGGTGTGGGAAAACATCTGAAATAGTTCCTTTGCAATACCTTTGGACAAGGTATTTCGCAAAGGAACCGCCTCTGGGTAACGTGTGGCGTAATCTAACACCACCAATATATATTGATCACCCCTGGTGGACTTTACAAGGGGCCCAACCAGATCCATTGCCACCCTCTCAAATGGGACCTCTATGATGGGTAACGTTACGAGGGGACTTCGATAATGCGGCATCGGAGCTGTTAACTGACACTCTGGGCAGGACTCACAGTACCGTTTCACCTCAACATGGACTCCTGGCCAAAAAAAACGTTGGAGGATGCGCTCCTTAGTTTTTTCGGTTCCTAAGTGACCCCCTAGCACGTGCTTGTGGGCAAGGTCGAAGACCATTCGGCGATAAGGCTGGGGTACCACCAGTTGTTCAACAACCTCCCCCTGCACTTTGTCGACCTGATATAGCAGCTCTTGGTTAACGGCCATGTGTGGGAACTCTGTATCAGCCACTGGGTATTGGGGCTCCCCATTCACCACCCTAACACTTTCCCTGGCCCTCACTAAGGTGGGATCTCTAAGCTGCGCGGTTCCAAAATTATCACGGGAGACCTCCAGGTCAAGCATAGCAGCCTCCTCTTCCTGGTCCTCCATATTACCTGCAAGCACTTCTAGGGGAGAGCTGTCACCAATCTCTGTGGTCACCCCTACTACCTGAGCTGAAGCATCGGGGTCAAATGGTTCTGTGTAAGTTGTAGACACATCAACATTATTATTAACCTTAGACGCTACCCGGTTCTGCCATAAGTCCCAAAATAGGGGGAAGTCTCTCCCGAGGATCACTGTGTGCATCAGGGATCTCACCACTCCCACTTCATGGGAGGCAAGTCCACAAGGAGTCTCCAACTTTACTACCACGGTAGTGTAGTCCTTGGTGTCCCCGTGAATGCATAGAACCCCTATCACATGTCCAGTGAGGGACGTGGGGTCAACCAAGCTGGCGTGCACCAGTGTGACCAGGCTCCCTGAGTCCAGGAGTGCCTTTACCGGGTAGCCATTGACCTTAATGTTACACAAGTGCTGATCAGTCTCTGACGCAGTCTCTGCGGAACACACGGGCCGTGCAAACAATGACCTCCTCCGAGCTGAGTCACACTCCATGGGCTCGGTGGTAAGGGGACAGTTTGCAGCCATATGTCCAGGCCCATGACACCGCCAACACAGGATGCGGCCCCGGTCTCTCTGAGACTCTGCTCTAGCCCGGACCATCACGCTGGGTCCTTTCCTCCAGAGAGTCCCCCTCTGAGCCACCTCCCTTTGGGACACTTCTTCCCCCCTTATATATGGGACAGTCTTACCGGATACTCCGGACGATTTTCTGTTCCCGGGGTTGGGGTGTCCAGGAGATACAGCCTGTAACAAGTCCTCCGTAGCTTTGTACCTCTCCACGAGGTTTACGAGGTGCTCCGCATCCTTGGGGTCACCTTGTCCGACCCAGCGCTGGATCTCTGAGGGAAGACAGCGGATGAACTTGTCCAAAACGACCTTCTCTACCATCTGCGCAGGCGTAGACTCCTCTGGCTGTAGCCACTTTTTCACCAGATGGATCAGGTCGTACATCTGGGACCGTGCTGGTAGGTGGTTGGAATAAGTCCAGTTATGCACCCGTCGGGCCCGCACGTTGGCATTCACCCCCAAGCGAGCCAGGATCTCGCCCTTTAGTTTAGCATAGTCCCGAGCGTCCTGCTCGCTGAGGTCGAAGTACGCTTTTTGTGGCTCCCCAGTTAGAAAGGGCGCCACTACCTCAGCCCACTGAGCCCCTGGTAGCTTCTCCCGCTCTGCCAGCCTTTCAAAAACCATGAGATAGGCCTCCACATCGTCTGTGAGTGTCATCTTCTGCATGGACGACTGTACCGCAGCACGAGCGGCGGGAGCTGAACTTGGCGACCTCTGGACACTTTGCGCCACCGCCAGGACTTGCTCTTGGAGCTGCTTGTTGATATGCTGCTGCTCCTGAAGGGCGAGACGGTTAGCCTCTATCAATAGGGCGTTGGTTTCTGCCTGGGCTCTCATAGCTTCACCATGCACCTTTTGTTGATTCGCCGTCATTAGTTGGAGGCTACTGATAGCCTGGATCAGCTGCTTCAGGAGCTCGTCCATCTTGGCCGTCTCTGCTTGTTGCACTCCTGCAGCTTTAACCCAGGACATAAGCTCACAGTCCTCTCCCGACACTTTTCAGGGTCTGTTGCCCTTAGCAACAGGTTTTATGCTACTGCAGTCAATGTCCTATTAAACGCGTGTATGTCTCTTTAAGTCTGTATGCCCGCATCCGAGACACCATATGTGGAGGATTAGCGTCACAAATGGTAGCAGCAGGGGCTTCACAGACCGAGACATGACAGCGATGTAAAAGTTTAAGTCCAGGCTCTGCCTTGGTTTATTTGGCATGTGAAACAAAACACATGTCCTTATGGTTCTTGCCAATAACACAAACAAAAAAGACCTGCTCGGCTGAGCTCTACCTAAACAGAGGATTCCTTTCTGTCTTTGCACAGGTAGTAGATCCCAGCGTGGTTTCCCTCTTTAGCAGCAGTGGTCCACACAAAAGACAAACACACGCCTGCAGACCCAGGCTTTATAGGCCTAATACCAGCCTCACCTGGGGCGTGGGAGTGGCCACCCACCCTGCTCTTGACCACTCCCGGAAAAGCCGACCCAGACTAAGCGGATTGGAACCGCTATACTAATACTGTGTCAGTAACATAGCGCTACTGACACCTAAGCTGTCGGCCTTCCTTCACCGAGCCCAGGCCTCTCGGTGACACGCTTCGGTCCATAGGCTTCCTAACGCCACATAGGACAGTACCCTAGGGGAAAATACCTTCCCTCGGCTACACCGCCTGCCACCTTCTCACAATATATATATATATAATAAAATATATATATTTTTATTATATATGATTTTAAACTTTTGTCTTTTACTTTATGAACAGGCAACTCCTAGACCACTCCGCACCCCATTTGGCATGCAGGTAAATCAGGTGTAAACATGGACCAAGAAAAACAGAGGGCAAAATGTCAGCGGAGTCCATGGCCTGATCCTACTGTAACGGGAGAGCGGGGAAAGCGGGTAGTGGACCCACTGGACCACTGCCGGGCTTGCTCCGAGGGGGCATAACCAAGTGGCCATCGGGCAAGGTATCTTCACAGAGCCTTTGATGGTAAGGTTGACTGACCCCAACAGCCACCAGGTGCTACCTCAGAGCAGTCCCCAGCAGCAGCAGCTGACCAGAGAGGCCAGAAGTGCCAAGGCTAGGCACCAACAGAATAGGAACAGAGACAAAGCAGACAAGAAGTAAATATGTGCAGGTACAAACAAAGACCGGACAAAACAGATGCCAAACAGGAGGATAAGCAAAAGGTAAAGGGAACAATAAATAGACAGACTGAAGGCACCAAGAACATAAGCAGAGACTTAAGCTAAACTCCGGCAAGAAACCAAGGCATGACCAGGGCAGGAACACGGGCAGAGAACAAGGCAAGGAAACTCACAAAGACACAGACAGAGACACAAGAGACCACATGGCACACCGGACTGCTAACAAACAAGATCAGAAAACACAGCAACAGACTACAATAAGACACAACAACAACAGTAACAACAACAAGGATCAGGCAGGGAGTGTGAGGAGAAGCAGGCTTATAAACCCACAGGTGGAAGGGGATTGGCAGAGGAAGCCCTACCCCGCTGCACACTGTGGGAATAAAGGAAGGGAAGATGTGGCCGCCGCCCTCTATAGAGACAGGGAATCAGGGCAGCAGCCAAGATGGAGAGAGCATGGCAGCAATCACAGGTGAGTAAGCAGAGGCTACAGGAGCGCTCACAGCGACACTGCAACAGGAACCAGATCTGCGATAGGAACATAGGTACGACGGCGGTTCGCAGCAGAGGACGCAGCGTAAGGACAGGAACGTGGCACGGACCGTGACATTAGGTACTTCAGCATATCTTTGACTTCATTTCAGCTCTCTAGGACCTACCACCATTCTTGACATATTCACAAAAATTGGAACTCGCTGTGAACGGACTCTACCTACACTGAATTTGAGCATTCTCATCAATTCTTTCAGACCAGGCATGACTACAAAATGGAACCTGCATTTGGATGAAAGACTCAGGCTGCTGCTTGAGCTACCGAAACCTCTCAGCAAATCCAAGCCTATTTCCAGGCTTACTAGATGTGACACAGTAGACAGTGAGCAGCAGAGACTCCACAGCAGACCCAAGTACTAGTCATGTACTCCACAAATCTGGCCTTTTTGGGAGAGAGGCAAGAAGGAAGCTCTTTTTTAAAGCAAGCCTGTGTGCAGTTTGGAAAAGCTAAGTAGGGGACACAGCAAGAATGTGGAAGATGGGGCTCTGGTCAGATGAGACCTAAATGCCAAGCACTATGGGCGACATGTATGACTTTTGGCATTAAGAAGCCAATTTTTATGCGCATTATATTAGTATAGAATGCGATTGATTTATGAACCTGTTCTACAGCAGGTCATAATTCAGATGCATTCTAGCGCATAAACAACAATTCTGGCAAAGGTAAACCAGTTTGAAAGTGCTCTACCTGTTCCAGTAGTAATGCACCTGGAATTGCTGTACTGAAGCTATAAATGTGTAGCTTCCTAAGGTTGTAGTGCGCCCCGCTCCCCGCATGCCCAATAAATGAGGTGCATTACAAAGTGCCATGGGCGCTCTGTAATGTCGTCTGCCTAGGTGTCTGTGTGAAAAGATGCCAGACTTCTGGCGCATCTCCGTTCCTACATGTCGCCCTATGTGTGGAGGAAAGTCAACACTGCACATTACCTTCAACACACCATGCTTCATGGTGGGGGCAGCATCATTCAGGGTGAAAACTTGAGTTCAGCAGGCAATCCTGAGGAAAACCTGTTGGAGGCTGCAACAGACTTGAAACTGGGGCATAGGTTCACCTTCCAGTAGGACAACGACCCTAATCATACATCCAGAGCTACAATGGAAGGGTTTACATCAAAGCAGATTCATGTGTTACAATGGCCCAGTCACAGTCCAGACCGAAATCCCATTGAGAATATGTGTCAGGACTTAAAAATTGCTGTTCACAATAGGTACAATAACCAATTTAACTGCAATCGAGCGAAGAAGAATGGACAAAAATTATTTCCAGCCTCTAGATGTGCAAAGCTAATAAATACATCCCCCCACAGACAACAGCTGTCATTGCAGATAAAGGTGTCCTACAAAGTATTGACTCAGGAAAGCTGAATACATATCCACGCTGCACTTTTCAGCTTTTTAATTTGAGTATCATTTTCTGTACACTTCACAAATACTACTTTGTGTGGCTCTATCACATAAAATATCAAAAAAATTAATTTACGTCTGTGAGTGTAACATTTAAAAATGAGAACAGTTCAATGGAGAGGAAAACTTTTGCAACCCACTTTATGTCTCACCTCCATCAATGGATTATCTATTTCTCCGGCTCACTTCAGTGAATGTCCAAGTCCATTGCAAATCGGGAGTTCTATACTAAGACAATGAACAAGCAAAGGCACAACCATTGCATTAACCCTATGGCTGTGCCATTTTAGTCCTTCTAGGCCATGTGCCTCCCAGAGGTAGAGTATGTCCACTTTGTCTGCCTGTCACTGAGAGAATGTCAGCCTACATCAAAGAAAATCTGGAAAGAGGCTTTATCTTGCAATCTTCTTCCTGTGCTTGGCTTGTATTGTTTCTTCTCAAAAAATCACAGAAAAATGGGAAATTATTTACTCAAAAACACACAACAAAGCCATACTTACAGCTCAATGGCTGGACTAGACTCAACCCAATAGGAGGCAACACAGGCCCCAATGCTACATGGGAAGGATAAACAGGTGCAAGTAGTTGCTGAGCAGTCGCTCACATACCCCACCACTAGGGGAACAATTAGATGATAAAAAACTGCACATTAAATTCATACCTGTCCACACCAGTATGCATAAAAGCTACAGTACAATACATGGGGAGATTGCACAAATGCAAAAATACCGATAAGACAACCACTCACATGCCTTCTGTGTATGAGGGGGTGGTTGCTGGTATTATAATTGCATATAGATAATATGCATTGCATTTATACAGATACGTGTGGTGCACCATGCTGGCTTACAACCTATTGATGACACCCGTACTATTCTATGAGGCGGGTTGTCCAGCATATTTCAAGTGTCCAACACAAAATACAGGCACCCTCCGCTCCCCAGTACTTTTGAGCAAAAAAAAGACATACTGGAAAAATATCAAATATGAGGTATTAGTGGATACAGTGGCCACTATATTTCACAAGCTCGTAAACCTCGTCTGTAAATTGTTAGTGTAGGGATTCGCAAGATACGAGGAACCTTGATGTGGTTTGTGAGCTTGTGAAAATATAGTGGCCACTGCATCAACTAATACCTCATGTTTTATATTTTTCCAGTGTGTGTGTTTTTTTTCTTCAAAAATCTGAGAGCCCATCCACCGTGACAAGGTGACCTCAGTACAGATGGGAACCTACTCTGACATTTTACCTCACTTGTTGTCTGTTCAGACCTCCAAATTTTCAGGGAGAGAAGGTCCCAGCTATATTCTGCTCTCATTAAAAATAGTGTGTGTGGATGGGCAGAGTGCACAACCAAAAGGGAGGCTGCTACTCCAACAAAAAATTGGCCAGCAAAAATTTTTTTTTCCTATATTTCCTTTGTTTTTTGGCATTTATTGCTGATATTGTATTCTGTTTGCTTTGTTTTGCTGCCATGCCAGTATGCCAGTGTGCACCTAAACTACTTTCTTTAAAATTGTTTTAGATGTGTTGTACAATTTTTGTTTTTTGGTTCTTTCTCAGTAGTCAGGGCAAAAAAAATATCTTTTCTACAAAAAAATTCTCTTCTGCCCAGAAGAATTAATTAGGTGGTGATCGTGAATTACTGTTGGTGAAGAGTTGGCATCATCTTTTGGAAGGTGGTAATTTTCCTATCGCTTTCTACACAGATCACAAGAATTTTCAGTATCTCTAGTTTACCTTAAGACTGGCTTTCATCATTGGGTCATTGTTCCCAGCTTTGACTCCTAATCTACCCTTATGTTGACCTCAGCTTTGTTCCTGGATATTGCTTATACCTCTATCTTTGGATTGTTCATCTGGTATCTGTTGTACTACTCCCAGCTCTGAACCTTGGCTCCGTTTCTGACTCGTAATTTGGCCTCCTGCTCTCTGACCACTCAACTGATAATGACCATTGACCTTTTTCCTGACTATTAGACTATTGTCTCAGTGCTACTGACACTTAACCATGACTATTTTAGGAACTGCTACCTGGGGTTCCTCCTGCATCAAAGTTGATACCTCCTTGTAGGGATCAGTGGTAAAGACCATGGGGTCCCCTAAACTCGCCATCTTTATACATCCAGTACATGATTTTCCTACTTTTATTTCCAAGGTGTTTGCAAGAATTAATTTTTAAGGACACCAGAAATGTTGGCAAACAAGAGTCATCCTAGGGGAGTAGCCTTGACATCTGCCCTTTTTTCCTCTAGTGTGGAGCGTTTTGTGCCCTCCTTTCTGTCAAGACAGCCCTGTAGCCCATCACTGAATTCACTGAGTATAAATAGGGCATATTACTATGCTAAATAATGTGCTATTTATACTGTTATATATGATAGTGTATATAATCAGTATATTTCAAATTAAGTTTGTGTGTTTCAACTGTGTTTGAAGAAAATTACTGAAAAACGGAAAAATTGCATTTAGCTATTACTACAAAATATTGCTTGCAAACCTGTAGAAAAATTTAATGGGGTAATCTGAGAGTTTAAAGATTTTATAAAACAATAAAAACAGCATTTATATGGAAAAGTGAAGATATTACACTAGTTTTATGTATTTATTTCCTTTTGCCTCCTTATTCGTCTATCATAAGATCTATTTTTTGCAGTGAAACTTCCTACTTGTAGAAGGGTCAGTAGCTCTCCAGCAGCTCTTTCTTAAAACTCACAGACTGCATTGCAATGTAGGAGTTTCCTCCACAGTTATCACTGCTAGACATTGTGCTGACATTGATGTGTTATCTCCCCCAGCTCTGTACTTGTTGTCATGATAATAGTAAGGACTCATGAGTCACTGTGTAAACTGTACAGAGCTGCAGTCATCATTTTCATGACAGCAGTACACAACCCCCCAGCTCTGAACTGCTGTCCTCTGCTCCCATTACTAAGTTCTGCCAGCAGGACTCAAAGATAAACAAACAGTTCCCCCCCCTGTGATTACTCTGATGTAGTTACTTCTATTCACTTTCAAACTATAGACTGGCAAGAGTGAATGCAGCCAGATTGTTCTCTGATCGGCTCACACCCATTACAGGGGAGTGTTCTGAGCCGAGTCTGGCTTCAAAGCATACCTACTGATTGATGACAAAACTTTCACTGAGGCCATGTGATAAATGTCCGTCACATGTTTTGCAGAAGGTGTGCGGGAGGGATTACAAGGCTCTTTGCCTTATTCTGTACAGCATGGCATGTAAATTTTTTATAAGTTTGAATTACAATGTTTATTATAATACAGTTGTGAGACCTATAACAAATAAAAAGTTAGTTCCAGAGAACCCCTTAAACATTAATTTTTATTTCCAAATAAAATATAATTCACTGGACATGCAAATTTGTCCATCAATTATACCAGGCAAAATATCAATGGGACATTAGACATAGCAAATTGCATCTATAAGCAATTGACAAAATATTGTACCGTTACCAAATAATCATGTATTATATTTTAAGGTCCGAAATGACAATTACTGGTTTCATAATATAATGTAAAAGACCTAACACTTTTTAAAGCGATCAAAGTAGACAGTAAGGAAAGAGCTAATAAGCATTTTGTGTTGAGAAGTGGTGTTGGCCAAGTGCAGAAGAGGGTACATCTGGAGTTCACCCCAACCACAATGTGTGCTCCTCACAGTAAGTGCTGCGTCCAGGTTGCCCCTTTTCAAATTCATTAATTCTCTTGGGAAACATTTTTGCCTGATGCTATAGTGCGCGATGCCAAATAGAGGTTAATGGCAAGCCAATGCTCATAAAGTGGAACTTTGAGCAGTTAAATAGGAATTATTTTGGAACTTGTATAAAACTTACATAAAGGTGTTGTACACGCGTCAGATCTTTACTGTATAATACCTTAGTAATATTTATTAAGAGACCAAGAGTACAGCAAATTAGTCCATTCAGTTAAATAGATCAGTTTTCATTTCTTGCCTCATTATGAAATCACTTACACATAGTGAACTAAACTTCCTTGATGATATCATCACAAACCAACACTGTTCCGGAACACCAAGAGCTGGAAAGTCACAAGTAGCAGCTTGAGAACAGAGTGTGTTAAATCTAACAAACAAAGGAGATTAATTGGTTTTGATTGTTTAGTTTTAGCTCTGAAG
The DNA here is from genome assembly GCA_025379985.1 of Phyllomedusa bahiana. NCBI lineage: Eukaryota > Metazoa > Chordata > Amphibia > Anura > Hylidae > Phyllomedusa > Phyllomedusa bahiana. The sequence continues at coordinate 69,604 of JAODAL010014727.1, forward strand.
CCCTCTGTACTATAGATTATATATCTTGCAGTCATGTCAGTGCAATTAGAAGACCTGGGAATACAGAGCTGATATGCCAATCAGTGCTGTAGAACCAACTACAGCCTGACCAGGAAACGTAAGGAAGCACGAATCTGAAGCTGTCTATGGCTTTGTAAAACAGCATGGCGAGAAAATCCCTTAAATGTCAGGGAAAGAAGTTCTGGTGTTAGTGGTAGTCATTGGACAAGCTTTTGAGAAATAGCATAAGGAATAGATAGTTAGGGACAGTTATCGCTACTAAACTGTGCCCCTGTTTTCATCTGCCTGTTGTCTGTTTGCTGAATCATCTAGTCAGTGGTAGACTTGGGACCCACCAGTGGAGTTGATTCTTGGAGCCCACCAGTGGAGTTGATATTTGGGGCCCACCAATGGAGTTGATTCTTGGGTCCCACCAGTGGAGTTGATATTTGGGGCCCACCAGTGGAGTTGATATTTGGGGCCCACCAATGGAGTTGATTCTTGGGTCCCACCAGTGGAGTTGATATTTGGGGCCCACCAGTGGAGTTGATCTTTGGGGCCCACCAATAGAGTTGAATCTTGGGGCCACCAGTGGAGTTGATTCTTGGGTCCCACATGAGTTGAATTCTTGGGGCTACCTAGGAAATGGAGTTGTCTTGGGGTCCCACCAGTAGTTGATTTTTGGAGCCCACCAGTGGAGGTTGAATCTTGAGGCCAACTAGTGGATTGGATTCTTGGGGCCCACAATGGAGTACCTGACCGTAACTTTAGGAGACACGTATCGAAGTGTCTTGCTTGGTAACACAGCATAGGTAACAAGAAGTGAGTTGATTCTTGGATGCCCACTAGTGAATGGATTCTTGGGGCCCAGCCGTGGAGTTAATTCTTAGGGCCCACCCAAGCTACGTACATTACTGTACTGTGCACGTGACCACCACTCTTTTCTGCTTCGTTTCTTTTTTGGCCTGCTTCCTAGCTGATAGCTGCATGTAACGTGATTTCCTTGAGCTATTTCAGTCACTGTGGTATTTCCTGTGCTGACTTGTTGTTGTTGGGTCCCACCAGCATTGCTACAACAGCTTGCAGAGTCAGTGTCCTGGTTTTCACCTATAAGAATTCTTGGGGCCCACCAGTGGAGTTGATTCTTGGGACCCACCGGTGGAGTTGATTCTTGGGACCCACCGGTGGAGTTGATTCTTGGGGCCCACAAGTGGAGTTACTTTTTGAGGCCACCAGTGGAGTTGATTCTTGGGGCCACCAGTGGAGTTGATTCTTGGGGCACACTACTGAAGTGAATTCTTGGGGGCTACTAGTGAAATGGATTCTTGGGTCCCACCAGTATAGTTGATTTTTGGAGCCCACCAGTGGAGTTGATTCTTGAGGCCACTAGTGAATTGGATTCTTGGGGCCCATCCATGGAGTAGAACCACCAACAGCCTGACCAGGAAAACGTAAGGAAGCACGTATCTGAAGCTGTCTTTGGCTTTGTAAAACAGCATGGTAAGACAAAAGAAGTGGGCCCACCAGTGGAGTTGATTCTTGATGCCCACTAGTGAATTGGATTCTTGGGGCCCATCCGTGGAGTTAATTCTTAGGACCCACCCTACAGCTACCGTACATTACTGTACATAGTGCACGTGACTCATCCACTCTTTCTCTTGCCTTCTGTTTCTTTTTTCCCTGCCTTTCTCCTACAAAAGCAGCCCTCTGGGGGTTTTCTCTACTCCCATGTGGGCTACTCCCGAGCCTGCATGTAACAGTGACTCTTCTCTTTGCTATTTCATGTCACTGCTGGTATACTTCCCTGTGCTGCTTGTTGTTGTTTGGAGTCCACCAGCATTGCTACAACAAGCTTTGGCAGAGTCTAAGGTGTCCCCTGGTTTTCACCCTATAAACCTAAGCCTATATTAAAACTTATACAAGGGATCTGGTCTTTGCTGCAGGGAACTCCCAGGTGTTGTCACCCGCGGTGACAGCTGACGGACAGGCATGGTACAGGTAAACAGAAGACATAGCAGTGTCACCAGCAGAGGATCAGCGCAGGTGGAGTTCTTTTGTCATTAAGTCATAGGCATAAAGTCAAGGCACGCAGCAGGCAGTCAGAACTGGAGAACAGAATATGGAACAACACTCTAGACCAGGGGTGTCAAACTGCCGTCCCTCCAGCGTTGGGAAACTACAACTCCCATCATGCCCACTGTTATAGATTATACAAATGCATGATGGGAGTTGTAGTTTCCCAACAGCTGGAGGGCCGGCAGTTTGACACCTGTGCTCTAGACAGTGTACAGCGCACTACAAGTCTGGCACATATCTGAAGTATCCAGTAAACCCTTCAGGTCACAACTATATTTAGATTTTTAGTTTACATTTTTTGCTTCCTGCTTTCCAAGAGCCATAGCTTCATTTATTTTTCCATCCACACACCCATATGTGGGCTTGCTTTTTTGTGGCAGAAGATGTACTTATTGCGGGGGTTTCATTTGTGTTACCTGTATTCTGTTGAAATTTTACAGTATTCACCGTATGGGATAAACTATATTAGATTTCAAGGGTTTAGACTTTTCTGAACGCAGTGACACCTATTATGTGTAATTTTTTTAAATTGTATTTATTTGTAAAATGGAAAAAGGGGATGTTTTGAACTTTTAATATCTATTTATTTTTTTTACCCTTTTTTTTTTTTTTTTACTTTAACAATTAGTTCCCACTAGGGGGCGTACTTGCTTGACCTATGTACAGGCTTTTCATTCATTACCATTTACACCCTGCCTGCTGCAGAATGTAATAGGTATACTAACATGGCAGCAACAGAAGCCTGCATGAAGTCTCCAGCTGCCTTAGCAATCGATCCCCACCTCGCAAATACGTTCCTCACTCATTTTGATGTCATGGCCACAAATCACCATGGCGTCTAAAGTCTTAAACAGCGGGGATCGGAGCCGGCTCTGATCCCTGAGGATAATGGGGGGTTTCTGCTGCAATTAACAACCGACACCTGCCCCATATAGAGTGGACTCAGTACCTGCTCCATACATCCTTCACACTATTTGGATGTATGGGTATTAAAGGGATTAAATAACCACAGGCATCGTGCAGGCCTTTTAAATCATCAAAAGCAAGTGCATGCAAATATCTAATTATATTTGCATGTGACAAGTGCACTTTGCGATCAGAGATGTTTATTTCCATAGTTGCTTTCAGCACGTTTCCATCAAACATTGGTGAACGATAATTTACACAATTACAATGTTTGTGTGTTTTGTAAATAAAAGTGCAACATAAAAGCAAAACAGCCGAGATGCAGAAAATGAGGCAAAAACATATATATATATATAAATAAGGGTACTTTCCCACGGTGCATTTTGGATGCGTTTTCCGGATGCGCTTTTTTGTGCAGAGATGTACAGCATTAATTGCTATACCTTTCTACACAAAAAACGCGTCAAAAATGCGTCAAAAACGTACCGTGTGAAAGCACCCTAAAACATTTTCTCGTCTTGTGGAATTCAGGTGGATTTACTGGAATTGGAGTGATTGATGGTCTATAGCGCCTCTCTACAATACAGTGAAGTACTACATTTCCTGTACTGCTCTTACATGTATTAGTGAGGTACATGCCGTGATTGGCAGTCTATAGCGCCTCTATACAGTATAGTGCGGTACTTCATCTCCCATACTGCTCTTACATATATTAGTAGGGTGCAGTGATTGGTGGTATAGTAGCTCCTCTCTACAGTACAGTGCGGTACTACATGTCCTGTACTGCTCTTACATATATTAGTGAGGTGCATGTAGTGATTGCCTGTCTATAGCGCTTCTCTACAGTACAGTGCGGTACTACATGTCCTGTACTGCTCTTACATGTATTAGTGAGGTGCATCCAGTGATTGGCGGTCTAGTAGCATCTCTCTACAGTACGGTGCAGTACTACATGTCCTGTACTGCTCTTACATGTGTTAGGTAGGTGCAGTGATGGGTGGTCTATAGCGCCTCTCTATAGTACAGTGCGGTGCTACATGTCCTGTACTGCTTTTACATGTATTAGTGAGGTGCATGCAGTAATTGGTGGTCTATAGCGCCTCTCTATAGTCCAGTGCGGTGCTACATGTCCTGTACTGCTTTTACATGTATTAGTGAGGTGCATGCAGTGATTGGTGGTCTATAGCACCTCTCTATAGTACAGTGCGGTACTACATGTCCTGTACTGCTCTTACATGTATTAGTGAGGTGCATGCAGTAATTGGCGGTCTATATTGTCTCTCTACAGTACATTGCGGTACTACATGTCCTTGTACTGCATCTTACATGTATTAGTGAGTTGCTTGCAGTGATTGGTGGTCTATAGGCCTCTCTACAGTACAGTGCGTGCTACATGTCCTATACTGCCCTTTCATGTATTAGTGAGGTGCATGCAGTGATGGTGGTCTTGCGCCTATTATAGTTACATGTGAGGTCCATACATGTCCTGTCTCATCATATGCTTTTACATTGTTATTTAAAATGAGGTGCGCAGTGATTGGTGGTCTATAGCACCTCTCTACAGTACAGTGCGGTACTACATGTCCTGTACTGCTCTTACGTGTATTAGTGAGGTGCATGCAGTAATTGGCGGTCTATAGCACCTCTCTACAGTACAGTGAGGTACTACATGTCCTGTACTGCTCTTACATGTATTAGTGAGGTGCATGCAGTGATTGGCGGTCTATAGCGCCTCTCTACAGTACATTGCGGTACTACATATCCTTTATTGATCTTACATGTATTAGTGAGTTGTTTGCAGTGATTGGCGGTCTATAGCATCTCTCTACAGTACAGTGCAGTGCTACATGTCCTATACTGCCCTTTCATGTGTCAGGATGAGCTGCTCCTTTAGACACCGGGTGAGGGCCCCAATATTTGTTACATTGTGTATAAAGTCCATGACCCAAAAAAAGCTCCTGTCCTCATCATAGAAGGTGATTTCCAACTTCCAGCAGCTCTTTCTGATGTTAAATGGAAGGACGCGCTTTATCTGGATCAGTATCTTCTTCATTTTCTTCAGTCTCTAGTTTGCACTATGTTGGGGGTCTCATTTTGGGGGTCTCAAAACCAATTACCAGTTTTCCATAGAGTTATGGTTTCATCATACAATGGTCGTCCTGGAACCAATTAATATTCTATGTTGAGGGAGCGCTGCATTTATAGTGCAATATTTAAAATAGAAACAAAATTTCAACAATGTATTTATAAATACAATGAAATCACATTACAATGATTGTATTTATAGCTTTACTTTCCTCTTGAAAGGAGAATGCAAACATTTTTCGGATTCCTGAAAAAAAAACCCCAAAAAAAAAAAAACAGCCCAAAATGAATACAGAACTGCAAAAATCCATCAAAACCGTGTTGGTCTCATTAAAACTGTTTTGAATTTACAACGCACCGGAATGTAGATGTCATCCAGCTGTGCAGCAATGACAATGTTGTCTCTCCAAGGATTCCGTTTCCTTCACTGGAGCTCTCCTCTCTCTTTCTCACCTCGATGGGATTGCCATCAATTTCTTCTCATCAGCAGCAGTTACAGTAAATGGATTCATTTGTGGGCATTGGGAGCTGAGAGACAAAGGTGACATTATAATTAAGGTTTTTAATTCTATGCCTGAACAGTTAAGTCCAGTATTCATGATAATTAGCCGTCTGTAATGAAAGATCTTTAGTCGTTATTTATCCTTTTGTTTCCTGTAATTGTTCATCTTTGCTGGCCGTATTTGTGCTTCACTTTTCCAATTTCTTCATGGTTACATTCTCCGAGTTGCTCCTTTTGGATACTTTTTTACATTCATTTTCTGAATTTTATAAATTAGTTCTGTAAATTCAATTTCTCCTAAAGATACGTTTTATGCCTGTTTATGAACTAATGATAACAGTAGCACTGCGCAGAATTCTTTTCGTTCCTGGCTAAGTAGTTGGTATTTTGTAGTTGTTTATTCCAATACAAATAAGAATCCTCACAAACTTTACTTTTTGTCACCAGGTCGCTGATTTTTTTTAAAGTGTAGCTATTTTAATTGGTGAATTTTAATTTTATTTCGGATAATAATATTAATATTTGTATATATTTGTACTACAATGATACAAAAACAGCCCCAAATGTATTAAAAGTTTGTAGTTTTTCAAGATTTTTGAATTTTTACACACTCTATCATTTGAATCAGTCCCTAAATGAAATTGACGATCCTGTTCTCATTACACTGTATACACTACTAGGCAGGGGTGTCAATAGGGCAGTACTCCTGTGAGGGGCTCTAATCAAAAAGGATCCAACTGATATGTTAAAAAATAGGAGCTAGTAATGGGTGGGGGCCCTATTTGATTTGGCTGTATGGGGCCCTGAAACGGTTAATAGATGACTGATGGCAGCCCTGCCGCAAGTTAGGCGCCCGTCTAGGGTGCCACTTCAACCCTGGCAGGAAGGGAGTGCAAGGAGGCATGAAATGAGCTGAATTTTACATTGGGGGGCAGGGAGGTCTATGTGCCTTATTTGCCTAAAGCAGTGGTCAGCATAGTGCAGCTCTCCAGCTGTAGGGAAACTACAACTCCCATCATGCCACTGGTATAGATTATATAAATGCATGCTTGGAGTTGTAGTTACCCAACAACTGGAGAGCTACACTTAGCAGACCACTGGACTAATGAAACAGAATACCTTGTCCCAGACTTGTCAACAGCTACAACTTACTAGCGATTGCTGGCGGTCAAAGTGGCCTGACCCATGAGGATTTGACACCAATTGCATATTCCATAACAGTATAGTGTATTAATATATAAACCTTTATAACTTATTTATACTTATATATTTATGCATAGGAACAGAACAAATCCAGCACTTCAGACAGAAAACAAAATTGCAAGCAGATCAGTCTTGACCAAAACTCTAAGGGCGACATGTATGAACCCGGCACCGACTTATCAGTTAGACCTCTATTTTAACTAGTGTACGATCCAACAGTATGTATGAAAGTATCTCACAACACTGTAGACATTTGTTCCATTCTACACCAAAAGTAGTGTCAGCCATGTCACTTTGAAACTCGAATGGATTTGTATGACAAACTTTGGTGAAGTTTTGGTGCACCGTCGTGATTCTGCCGTGACACGCCCACACCTCATTGCTGCATTCAAAAGTGTCGTGTCTTTCATGTAATGCACCAGGTTTTGGCGTACGACAGTTACGCCTCTGGATGGCCCCAAATATTTAAAGGGGTTATTTGTCAAACCTAAAAGAAAAAAAAAATCTCAATTGGCTAGCATGAGTCTTTATTCATCTTCCTGTGATGTTTTCTATGTTAATTTGTTATTTTTTTGTGTACATTACATTACATTACTTTCCTTCTTTGGAGCTGAGCAGCAGTATTTCCTGTTTCAAAGTTTTTACTTTTTGCCCAGTAAGTCCCGGAATCCTTTCCTATGCTTTATTTATCTCCTACTTACCAATCTTAACCTTAGAGCGGCCTCTGTTTCCTACCTGATGTTAAAGTGATGTTGGTTTTAAGGTTCATCCTGAATAAAATGAATCTCCTTTGATCACATGATCTCCTGGGCTTGACACAGAGCTGTTTCCTATGTGGAGAGACACTAAACTTTAAAGTTTTCAGTGAGCAAACAGCTGATGTAAAGGAATAATCTAGAAATTGTTTTGAACCTGCTGTCAGAGAAGCCATATAGAGTTAAATAATTGAATAGTTCTTCAGAAAGTGTTCATAATTTCCAATAGACCCAAAAGGAATTTGATTATGCCTCTGCTCTATCTGAGTTAGTTGGCCAACCTATTCTCTCATTTGTTGACTTTGTCCCTCTAATCGATAATTGTTTGTAATACACATTTGTTTATTTATGTATGACGGCAGGGATGCTTACTATAGCATTCCATCACTCATTTCCAAACATCCTCTGGAAAATACCCTCAAGATTAATTAGCTACCGCCTGACAAGATACAAAAATATTTATTAAAACTGTTGAATTTCAAGGTAATATGATGCAAAATGAACCTAAATGTAACCAAAACAAAGATATGGTAAAGGTTGTTGCTTATGCAAAGGTATGTTGATTAAACTAACCAATTGTATTGCGAATTATGATCAAAAGTGTGAAGCATTGATGGTTATGTCTGCTGATTAAACTAACCAATTGTATTGTGAGCTATAATCAAAAGTGTGAAGCACTGATGACATATGTCGATTAAACTAACCAACTGCATTGCAAATTATAATCAAAAGTGTGAAACATTGATGATGATTTATGTCAATTAAACTAACCAATTGTATTGTGAATTATAAGCAATATATGGTTATGCACATCCCAAAAAAAAGGACCACCTGCCTTGAGATCCCGTTGAAGTTCGGAGGTGGCTTAAACAGTTTTGATTAAAAGTGTGAACTAAGAATCTCAAAAATTTTTTTCATGTATCCTAGATAGCAGAAATGCTTTTTTCAAAATTCCTATATCCCCTTTGATAGTTTCTCTAGTTTATAGTGTGCCACTGTTATTGGAATATGTATGTATACTACAGCCGCACCAGTGTTGCACCTATGTTCATTTTTTTCAAAAATGTTTTTTGGGTGTGCATAACCATTTATTGTTTCTATTTTGAGTTTGGAGAAGTGGCTGCCTCCATTTTGTTTTTTTTGCACTCCACCCACCTTGACATGGCTTTTTAATCAGTGCAGTGTAACTTGTAAGCTGGTTCCTTCATTCCCTGGATTGTGGAGGTCTGAATAGGACCCAAACAAGAGGAATCAATAGTGTAGGACCACCTGCCTTGAGATCCCGTTGAAGTTCGGAGGTGGCTTAAACAGTGTGAACTGAGAATCTCAAAAAATATTTTCATGTATCCTAGATAGCAGAAATGCTTTTTTCAAAATTCCTATATCCCCTTTGATAGTGCTTCAGTTTATAGTGTGCCACTGTTATTGGAATATGTATTGTGAATTATAATCAAAAGTGTGAAGCACTGATGACGTATGTCGATTAAACTAACCAATTGTATTGCGAATTATAATTAAAAGTGTGATGCATGGATGATGGTGTATGTTGATTAAACTAAACCAATTGTATTGCGAATTGTAATAAAAAATGTGAAATACTGATGATGATGATGTATGTTGATTATACTAAACAATTGTATTGTGAATTATAATCAAAAGTGTGAAGTATTGATGATGACTATTATAATGTAATGTATTAACCAAAATAAAGAATTTTGGTTCTGAAATCAACTTGATATCAGCTACCAATTTTCACTGAAATGATGCGCATATGTCCATCATTCTATTAACCCCTTACCAACATTGGACATATGAGTATGTCTTGAGGCTGGTAAGGGACCTTGCAATGGGATCGCAGTGCGATCCAATTACATAGCCGTCATAGCCACTAATTGCTTAACCCCTTAGATGCCGCAACATTTAAATCAATGACGTACGGCACTGCACCGCGATTGGGGCACCCGTGCATAATTGCAGGGCTCAGTTTGCATAACATGGCAGCTGGAGGCCTTGTGAAGGCTTCCATTGCCGCCATGTTTTAAATTTCCCCACTTCCGGCCCCATGCAGGAAGTGAGCAAACCACCATAATGATATAGCCTAATACATTCTGTATACAATGCATTAGGCTGTATAAATGATCGCGCCCCCTAGTGGTGAAGCACCCTAGGGGGGACTCAAAGTTAAAAAATATTAAAAGTTCAAATCATCCCCCTTTTGCCATTTTACAAATAAAAAATAAAATAATAAAAAAGTTACAAATATTTGGTATCGCCGCGACCCAAAAAGTTAGATCTATTAAGATATGACATCATTTATCCCATACGCTGAACACCGTAGAAGAAAAAAAAATTTAAACGCCAAAATTGCGTTTTATCCGGTCATTTATTTTTGCGTCCCATAAAATTGAAATACATTTAATCAGAAAAGTCCCATGTATTCCAAACTGGTACCAATAAAAAGTTAATTTCAGCCCACAAAAAAAAATGCCCCTCACTCACATCTGTAGATGTTAGTGCAAAAAAGTTATTGGTTGCAGAAAATGGCGCAGCACAAATTTTAAAGGTAGAAAATGTTTGGAATTTTTTTAAGGTACCAAAACATAACGGAAAATCTACATGTTTGGCATTGGTAGATGCGTATCAATCTGTAGAATACAGATAACAGATAATTTTTACCAAAGATTGAACACCGTAAAAGCAAAACACCTCTAAATATGGCGCAAGTACGGTTTTTTTAACATTTTTTGTGTTTCCCGTTATATTCTATGGTAATATGAATGACACCATTAGTAAGTGCATCTTGTCCCACAAAATAAACGCCCTCATATGTCTAGGTAGGTGGAAAAATAAAAAAACGTTATGACTCTGGGAAGGGGAACAGGGAAAAACGAGTGTGACCCAAAAAAAAGGCCTCGACTGGAAGGGGTTAATTTGAAATTAAGGGCTAAGTTGTGGATTTATAAAGACGACACTACAAAGCCAGCATTTTAGAGAAAGCCAATCACTTTAAGATGTATGAATGTTTGTATGAATTCCAGGTTTGACCAAAGGTGTCTTGCACATTTACAGCATTACAGATATCCTTAGTGTTCCTTACATTTTAGTAATAGCAGGAAAAGTGCAGTAGAATATGCAGGAAAGGCCTCACAGATGACACCACCGAGGAGATCTGCTCACACCTCTTCATTTTATTGATAGATTTCCTTTTATATATTTGCCAGGATTCATTAACTTCTGATACAGGTAATTGCTCTGTAAGTCTGTGTTAACTGCAATTGACTGGATTATAAGAATGCACTGAACCCATGTAACAGAAAAAGTACAGTAATTAAAGTAATGGGATTTCTTTCAGTCCTTTTTTTTTTAATTTGGCAGTATTGGGAATCTTAATTGAGTGACCAAAATGCAGCAAGTGTAGCAGTGAGTAAAAAGTAGAACTCATGTTGCTCAAATCTGTCTCTGTTCGGTTTAACACTGCTTCCACCAAACCTGTCCTGACACCTGAATTTATTAACCCCATCATACGACCTATTCAGAATGTGTTTATATATGGATAGTCTCCTAAAAATGTTAAAAAACCACCAAAAATAAAAATATGAGTAAGATAATATCCAATTGAAACAATATTCTTTTGTTATTCCCCTTTAAAATGTTTTTTTTTTTTTAGGATTTATCTAAAAAAAAAAATTTCTTGTGAAATTCCCTAAAACTAGGGAATTTCACCCTATTGAGTATTATGCCTAAGGTGTAACTGGTTTGGGGGCTTAAAGGGGTTTACTCATCTCAAACATTTCTGGCATATCAATAGGATATGCCATAAACATCTCATAGGTGTGGATCTCACCTTTAGAACCTGCACCGATATTGAGAGCAGGCCGCTAAAAGTCTCTGTGCAGAATGGAGAGCAACGCCTTCGCTGGTCATACGCAGCAAGTCAGCTATCATACTGCCTCAACTTCGCCGTATTCATTCAGAGAGACTGTAATCAAGGTACAGCGCATGCGCTATTGGCCATCCTCGTTCCTATTCTGTCAGCTAGAACCATTCATCTCCAGTGGTGCCTTGACTTATCAAGCATATCCTACACAGGTGCCGCATGATGTGAACTTCTTGCACATATTTCTGTAACTAAATGTTGTGTCTTGAATCCGTATCAGATTTATCAAATAGCTGACAGCCCATCAGGCCAAACCGCCACTTTAACGACTAATATTCTTCATACTTATCTGATTTGAATCAGGGTGTCTTGACTTGTTTTAGCAGATAATGCATGAGTATTGTGCCATATGGCGATAGACTCATGTTGGCAGTGTAAGTCGTCTAAAAAGTAATTTTTTTTCTTGATGAGCACATTATATCAAGCTGAAACAAGGCCACCACACAGGCCGAAACGCGTCAGGCTTTATCCGTGTGTATATCTAAGTCTAACTAATAATTAGCTTCAGCTGGATTGGAGGCTTTAGGTCGCTATGTGTGATTCGAGCCAGCAAGGATCCGGGCTGTGGAATATTTGAATTGAACCCAGGACCGTGATTTCATTAATGCAGCTACGCCTGGGTGAGTCTTCCTGGACATTTTTTTATAATCCCTAGTGCTGTACAGAGATAGTGAAATTCTAGATTAACCTTTCATTATAGTTTTGGAGTGATGGGAAAACTGGAGTTTGCAAAGCAAACCCTAACAAACATGGGGAGTACATAAAACCTCCTTGCAAATGTTGTCCTTGGAGGGATTTCAACCTAGGATCCCAGCTCTACAAGATAACAGTGCTAACCACTGAGCCACTGTGCTAATCTCTAGGCTGTTGTGCTACACTTTGCTAACCACTGAGCCACTGTGCTAAACTGTGCTAATCTCTAGGCTACCATACTACACCTTGCTACCCACTGAGCCTCTGTGCTAACCATTGAACTACTGTGCTATACTGTGCTAATCACTGAGCTACTGTGCTACACTGTGCTAACCACTGAGCCACTTTACTACATTGTGTTATCCACTCAGTCACTGTTCTAAACTGTGCTAACTACTGAGCCATTGTACTACACTGTGCTCACAACTGAGCTAGCATTCTACACTGTGCTAACCAGTGAGCCCTTTTGCTACACTGTGTTAACCATGGAACTACTGTGTTACACTGTGCTAACCACTAAGCTACTGTGCTACACTGTGCTAACCACTGAGCCACCGTCTTATACTGTGCTAACCACTAAGCTACTGGGCTACACTGTGCGTACACAGAGCCACCATGCTACACTGCGCTAACCACTAAGCCACTGTGTTATACTGTGCTAACCACTGAGCCACTATGCTACACTATGCTAATCACTGAGATACTGTGCTACACTGTGCTAATAACTGTGCCAATAATTGAGCCACTTTGCTACATTGTGCTATCCACTCAGTCACTGTTCCAAACTGTGCTAACTACTGAGCCATTGTACTACACTGTGCTAACTACTGAGCCACTGTGCTAACCATTGAACTACTGTGCTATACTGTGCTAATCATTGAGCTACTGTGCTACACTGTGCTAATCGCTGAGCCACTATGCTACATTGTGCTATACACTCAGTCACTGTTCCCTAAAACTGTGCTAACTACTGAGCCATTGTACTACACTGTGCTAACTACTGAGCCACTGTGCTAACCATTGAACTACTGTGCTACACTGTGCTAATCTTTGAGCCACTATGCTACATTGTGCTATACACTCAGTCACTGTTCTAAACTGTGCTAACTACTGAGCCATTGTACTACACTGTGCTAACTACTGAGCCACTGTGCTAACCATTGAACTACTGTGCTACACTGTGCTAATCACTGAGCCACTATGCTACATTGTGCTATCCACTCAGTCACTGTTCTACACTGTGCTAACTACTGAGCTTGCAATCTTCACTTTGCTAGTCACTGAGTCACTTTGCTACACTGTGCTAACCATTGCGCCACTGTTCTACACTATGCTAACTACTGTGTCATTGTACTACACTGTTCTAACCACTCAGCTCGCATTCTAAACTGTGCTAACCACTGAGCCACTGTACCGTACATGTAATATCACCACATACAGGATTCATTCATTGCAATACAAACTGTAATACAAATAACAACATTGTGATGATATTAAACTTTGTAATAGCAGAATTAAATTGCATGAGTCTATGCAGTCATAAACCACAACGGGCAGCCGCCTCGGCTATTTCTAATGACAGTTCTCTGTATTAGGAATGAGCCCATGATCGCCCAGTGCTCGGCTCAGCAAGTCCGGGAATCTGCAAGCCTTTCTTTTGAAATAACAATCTTTGGCTTTGAAATGTACATGTTGTATGCACTAGAATCCATTATTTTTCAACTATCAATGCACAATATTACTCAACTGCTCTAATTGGTTATAACAAGAGCAGAAGGGTAATTTAATTTCCCCACAGCAGCATGAAAATGACAGAGATATCAGGGTAAGGTAACGCTGGAAGGGTAATTAGGAGACAGCATGTGAAAAGGAGAAGCAGGGGAAGAAGATAATGTCTGAAGTATACCATACATGTACTCCTGGAGATTGGGTTATTGTGCATTGACATGAATGAGATGTAAAAAACACTTTCCCATCTGTTGTAGCTGAACCTGGTAATAGCTTAGGATGGTAAATAGGTTGTCTAAAGGCTGCGGATACAAGGCTGCAACAATATTAGAAAATATTTTAGGCATAACAGGTCATCCATGTAAAATGTGCAAAGACTCAAGGTGCTACATAAAAGAAGGGTTTGCATAACACATAATTGTAACATAAAGTCATTGAAAACCACATAAAGTCATATTTGGGCGTATCAGAAACAATAACAATCAAATAGGGCACTGTTGGGTTTGAACGGAGGTGTGCAAAAATTTGGGTTCATGATGGGTTCATGATGTCCTAAAAACAATATTTATTCTTTATTTATTCTTTAACCCTATTCCTGTCTATAAATCAATCTCTAATGCTAAACAAAATCGTAAGGCCTGGTTCACACCTCTGTCTTTGATTCTATAAATAAAATTACTAAAACATATCAACTTTTGCTGTCAAATTGATAGACGCCAGGACATAATACCCGCTGAATAAGCATTAGTGGAACGTTGGTTGGGGCGTCTGTTGCTATCCATGAGGAGTCTATTGCTATGGGTAAGATTAATTTTTAAAGTTGTTTCACTCTTATTGTATCCTCTCATTCCTATGTGGTCTGTGACTAGAGATGAGCGAGCAGTAAAAAGTTCTAGTTCGATTGGGGTTCCCCAACTCCAGTCCTCACGCTCCACCAACAGGTCATGTTTTCAGGATCTCCCACAGAATGCACTGACCATAATTATATCACCTGTGCAGAATGCTAAGGAAAGCCACAAAACATGACCTGTTGGTGGAGCGTGAGGACTGGAGTTTGGGATCCCTGGATTAGAACCTCAAACTTTTATGAGTTCAGTTCGAGGTTCTATTCGAACTAGAACTCGAACCCCATTAAAGTCTATGAGAGAAGATGTTCTGGTTAATTTTTATACCTATACAGGTGAGGAGAAGCTGGAATTACCATCCATAACAGTAACTGGATACGAGGAACAACTTAGTGAAGAAAATTTGGCTCTAAGAGTGACAGAAAAAAATTGAGAGGCTAAAATACTTCATTCTATTCAATGGCTAACTGAAAAGATGAGGACAGCTTGCAAGCAGGGGCGTAGGAGGTGCAGCAGTAGCAGCTGCTATGAGGCCCTGCATCCTGAGGGAGCTCAAAAGCCCCTTTGACACATAGGAGATTTGGAGCTGGTGTGTTATACAATTACTGAACCCCCAAAACTGCAAAAACTGAACTTTTGGACACTGAGTATGATTTAGCAAATCCAAGCACTCTGTATAATATATATCCATGTATATCTCCATTTGCTAGGCGTTATGTGAGCCTTCAAATGTCGCCAAATAACTGCTTCTGGGTGTGGGAAAGATGCAGCCAGCAATACCAAACTCCCTAACTATGGATGACTATGGAGAGGAAAATGCTATCTAACTAAGAGCAGTCTGTACAGTACAGAGAGGGAGCTGAAAATGGCGTTCACAAGGCAATACAGTGAAATATATAACATGGTCATGTGATTTTAGCAGCCAATGAGGGCCCTAAAAAGTTCGGTTCGAGTTCTAAAAATTTGAGAAGTTCTACTAGAGCTTAACTTTTCTAGAACGATTCGATCACCACTACTTGTGACAATTGTAATATGATAATATATGTGAACCAACAGTGGAAAGAGGTTAGCCCACTATCACTATTCCTATATTGTCACTTAAAGCCATTCATTGTGACGAGAAAACCCCTTTAATAAGTAAGTGTTTTGAACAAAAATATTCTTGATGCAAATTTTCTCGTTTGAGCAGAAAGGTTCTTCAATGCCTGTGTGTATCTATAGCATCTACAGCGATACTTGCACTAATTCGCCAACTTTCCTCAAGCAAGTAAAGTTGGTGGTTCACTTTTTCTGTCTATTTTATGTTATTCTTAAAAAAAAATACAGAGGACTTAAAAAAGAATTAGCATAAAAGACCATAAAATACTAAATTATTTATGGTAATTCCAAAAAAATAGATTTCCCCTTTGTCCGGGAGACATTATATTTTTCTCGTAAATGTTCTGACACGTCTGATCATCCAGGGTTTTCTGCCTCATTAGACCTGGATTCTGTATACATTAGCTGCAGTTCGGTTACAGTGTGCTGCATTTTATGAACTGTGAGAAAATAAGAATAAAAAACTTCTTCTGGGAGGAAACTTCAGCTTCGATTGCTCCAAAATGTAACCGTGGGCAGCAGCGTAACGGGAGCGCAATGAGGCTTCAACAAATGACTGACAATGTGATACAACATATTGTATGATACAATGATGCGCATAATATTTGCGCTCAGTATTTGCCCATAATCAGGACACACAGTAAAATGCAAGAATCTCATATAATACAAACAAATGCAATAGAAATGCTCATAACATATATACATACATAAGCATATAGCAAAGGTAAAGGGGCAAATTTAATGTTTGCACTAAATTTGATGTAAAATGGGCCAAAATGTTGCATATTTCATTGTAGACATATGTGTTGCTTCTAATGTTACACTTTAGACTCAAAAAGGGAATATCCTTGGGGAGAGCACCATATAGGTGTGTGGGGATGTTAAATTGCCTTTTTGCATCCCACTAATCATCTGCATATCAAAAGGCATTATGGGAAAAGAACTGGAAGCTCAATAGCCCTCTATTGGATGT
>JAODAL010014728.1:0-86401 GCA_025379985.1 Phyllomedusa bahiana
CCAGAAAGGCTATCCCCCGAAAGCCACCTTCCCCGTCAGTACAGGGAAAAAGGGGGTGTGGGGTTTCCCCAGCGGCGGCGCTCGGTCTTATTTAGTCCCGGTGAGTCAAAAATTCCCGCCGGTCCGGGATTGGCTTCATCTCTCACAGGGTAAACCGGCAAATGCCCTTTTTCCCCGTCCCAGAGTCTTTGCCCCGGGGAAAAACCCCCATGTGCTCCCCATTTTATAAATTTAAAAAGCACACTTCGTTCCCGCGAATCCCCCCAAAGTTCGATTTCTTTTACAAACCCAAAGTTTTTTCCCTGAAATTCTAAACGAATTCCACTTCGTTGAATCGATTCCCCCCATCCTACCTACAATACTTATAGAAAAAAGCAAAGTTGAATTCAATGGAAAAATCACAGCTTCCTGTGTAATTTTGGGTTTTTAAAGATCCCCAATTTAAAACCTCATCAAAAAGTTAAAAAAAAGGGGAAAAAATTTTTTTTTTTCTGGCCCATAAATCATCCATTTCTCCCAGGGCTCGGGGAATTAAAACTTTTAAAATAATTACAAGTTGGTTTTAAAGGTCCCCAGCTCCCCCTGAACTCCATCTACCCCGAGGTTTTCCCAACATATGCTGGCGCTCCAAGCAGCCCTGGGAAAACACTTTTCAGAGGCAAATTTTCAATTTTGGGGGCCCTTTAATTGAAAAAAGTGAAAAGGGGCCCCCCCCAGTTACCATGCCCCCATTTCCCAATACGGTGTTACCTATGTGGGGTTGGGTTTTTGGCCCCCCAAAGTTTGCGGGGCCCCGGGTAGCGACTGCACCTTTGCACCCCCTGTAGCAAACCCCCCCAAACACTATCACATATCAAATGGAGCTGTCCCATTCTCCAACCATTTTGGGGGAAAGGTCCCTTGACCTCATTCATGTTCAGGGGTCTTAGAATAAAAATGCCCCGCCTCCTTTTTTCTCTTTGCATCTCCCCTGCCAATTACCCTTAAAACCCATTTTCCTGCGGTTTTTGATCCTGGCGGCAAAATTGGTCATTCCCCGTTTATGGTTTCTACTTCTAGCCCCGTCATATCCCCCTTGGTTCCGGGATTTTCCCATAAACTGCAGCGTATGGAAGAGTTCCATGCGATTCCGCTTGCTATCTATGAACACTTCCCGACCGGGAGGGAGGGTTTGTTTTTGGAAACGGACCAAAATCTTTAGCGTTGGTTGGGAAATGCCCCTTGTGGAAAAACCTTTACTTATTAATTACTGCCCTTGGGACTGGGTGCGCCCTTTTTTTGGGGGGGAAACGGGGTGGACTGGAAAAATCCCTTTTTCTTTTCTGTTGTTCTTGAGTTACAAATTCGGTGTGTCATAGATAACACTAGTTTTTGGGTTGGGTACAAAAATGGGTTTCCCGAGACCCGCCCCCCCCCAAAAATAAAATCACAGTTTTACCCTGCCTGCACCTAAACCCAAAAAAAAGGGTAATGTCAGGGATTCTGCTTTTTTAACCCCTTTAGTATGTATTCATACTCTGTGAAACTTATCTCGCATTTACGAAAACCCCCCCGTTCGTGTTTAAAATGTACATTACTGTTTGGGTTCTTCTGCCCCCCTATTTTTAAATTTTTTCATTTTTCAATAAAACCTCTTTTAAATAAGAAAAGTACGGGAAAGAAGTTGTGCTCACTCGAAGCACATCTGCCCAATTTTATTTTTGCTACATCTGTATGGAGAAAATTAAAAACTTCATCCCCAAATGATACCCTTTTTTGGAGTAAAAAGCCTGCTTCAAGCCAAAAAGGGCCAAAGAAGGGGGCCCTTCCATAGGAACCCCCCAAAAACCGGGCACTGCCAAGTGGTACCCAAATGGAGCAGCCCCCTTTTTCCCCCCTTGGGTTTTATACTCCCATGATCTCCATTTGGGGTCCCCTTTTTACCCCCAATATTTTTCCCCGGGAAATTTGGTTTTTTAAACCCCAGATTTTTCCAGTCGAAGTCTTATGCAATGGGGTTTGACCCTTACCCAAATTCCCAAATGTGTGCTCGCCCCAAAAATTGTGTTTCAAAAAAGTCCTTAAATATCCTATGCAGAAGGGCTACATGGGAACTTCAATCCCCCAATGAAATTTGGAAAATTCCCAGCCCCCCGCACTGCAATGTCATTAGTTGTTGGGGGAACATCTGTAAAAAGTTTTCTTTTTTTGCAAAAAAAAAAGGGATGTAGAAGAGAAAAGGAATGCTTGTAGTGCGCGGCGCGGGATTGTTTAAAGGGAAAGTATCCCCCCCCCCCCCTCCCGGGAAAGGGGCCCTCTTCCCAGGCAACATCCTGTTCATGAGGGGTTTCCCCGGGGGGACAATCCCCAGCGGGTTTTACGAAATAGAACCAAAACGGGGCCGCATAGTTTAAAAATTATGGGTTCCCGGCACAGGGGGACCAAAGGGGCTAAAGCCTCCAAGTTTTAAACGCCATTTATTCACTTTTTGGAGTTGTTCTACCCAAAACCCTTTCTAATAACCAAAAAGGGGGCAAAAAAATCATCCAGTTACGGAGCCGATAAAAGGCCGTGCAAACCCCCAAAACTTTAATTTGATGGGATGGAAATTAAAATTTAACATTTTTGGCCTCCAACAAAAAATTTTTCTTTTGAGTCTGTGAATTACAGGTTGAATAAAAAAAATTTTCCTTTAAATTGAATTTTTCCTTTTCCCGGGAATGTGTCTCGTTTTATATGTAATAAAAAAAAATGGTTTCAATAAAAAAAAACCCCCTTATAATATGTGGAAATTTGCTTTCCGGGGCAAATGTAAAAAACCCGCTGTGTTGTAAAATACAATTTTCTGACGGTTTTTATAATTATTAAAGGGTTTCCCTTTTAATAAACCCATCTGATATATGGTTCGGGGGTTTCCCCTTTTTTCTCCTTAGCGGGAGAAAAATTTTTGTGTAGGGGTTGTGTAGCATCTCTTTCTTCTCCTTATCTGAAAACAGGACCCCATGCACTGTCAGATAGGGGCCTTTTGGCCCCAAACCAGCGGGGTTAAATTTATGGGGCCCACCATTGGAGCTATTCCGGGGGGCCCGGGTTGGGGACTTTTTCCCTTGGGCCCAAAACTAAGGAAATTAAATGTTCGGCCAAACCAGTGGATTGATTTGAGGGCCCACCAGTGGAGTTGATTTTGGGGCCCCCCAGTGGAGTTGATTCTTGGGGCCCCACCAGGGGATTTTGGTTTAAAGGGGCCCAAACCCCGGGGAGTTGTTTCCCATGGGCCAACCATTGGAGTTTAAATTCTTGGGGCCCACTAGGGGAAATTAAAACCTGGGGCCCACTAGGGGATTTTTTTTTCTTTTGGGCCCACCATTTGGGGGTTGATTCTTAGGGCCCCCCAGTGGAGTTGACTGGGGCCCAATCGGGTTGGAGTTGATTCTTGTGGCCCACTATGGAGTTGATTTTTGGGGGCCCCACTAGTGGAAATGGGGTTTTGGGTTTAACTTCCCGGGAGTTGATTTTTGGGGGCCCACTATGGAGTTGATTTGGGGGGCCACCTTTGGGGTTAAAACCCTTGGCCCCCACCGTAGAGTTGTTGCTTGGGGCCCATTCTACGTTCCCTTTTACTTTCCCCAAAAAAAAAGGCCTGCCATCCCCAAAGGCCCTCGGGGGATTTTCCTATTCCCCTGTGGGCCAATAAGCCTTTTTCCCTCCCCTTTGCCTACTAGGTGTCAAAATTGCTGTTTCAACCTGCCCCACCTGGAAACCCAAATAGACAACACAAGAGAAAGCTTAAAAACCCCGAAAAAATAAAAAAAAAAAATTCGAGTAAATTTTAGTTTCCAAAAACCAATAGTTCATAACTTTCTTGGAGGGGAACTTCACGGTTTTTCCGGGGCCCCAGGGGGAAATTTGAAAGGGGCAAAAATGCCCAAACATCCCTAGTGGTGAAAAAGGATCCAAGGGGGGGGGGGGGGGGGGGGGGGGGGGAATATTTTAGCTTTCTCAAAGTCTGTCGATAGCAACTTCTTTATGTCTCC
The DNA here is from genome assembly GCA_025379985.1 of Phyllomedusa bahiana. Taxonomy (NCBI): domain Eukaryota; kingdom Metazoa; phylum Chordata; class Amphibia; order Anura; family Hylidae; genus Phyllomedusa; species Phyllomedusa bahiana. The sequence goes on from JAODAL010014728.1 coordinate 4,014, forward strand.
CTTTTGGCATTTTCCAGGAAAGAGTAAGTTTCACAAAAAGGGATTTAAAAAAAAGAATTTGATACAGATTCTTGTCAGATTTTTTTAAAGAAAAACCCTTTTCAATAGTTTTTCCCCCCGGTGAGGCAGCAAAAGCTAGTGTAGACCTGCTTTTTCCCCCAGCGCTGTGCCCCTTTTATTCTGTAAAAATGCTGATTTTTTGGTGTATTTAATGCCAAATTTTGGCATTTTTCACCCAGAAGATTCATTGAAGAGTCCTCAAGTGTCAGTTTTTTTTTTAAAACCCCCCCCCAACCTGGGGCTAGCCCCGCCCACCTCAACTAAAAAACCTATTATTTTAAATAGGTAGAAACATGTAAATTAACTGCCCAGTGGGTGGAGCTTACACCTACTCAAAATTTCAATTTGGGGGGTAAATGCTCTAATACCAGCATCTTACAGAAAAAAGGGGACACAGGGCGGGAAAACGGAAGTCTGACCCTAGCTTGTGCTGCCCTCAGCAAGGGGGGGGGGGGCAAAACCCTATGCGACAGGTCCCCCCTTTTAAAGCCTTGTGAAAAACCGTCTGCCATTCCATTGAACGGCCGGTCTATGCTGTAGTTCACACAGTAAACTACGGTGCAGATTTTCCACAATGAAAAAAAAAAGGGAAAAGGAGGGGAAACCCAACTGGAAATTTTGCTCAACCCAAAAGTGATACGAGTTAGCCCCCCCTTTTGAAAGGGAAACTAAACCCACACCCCCAAACAAGGGCCCAAAAAATGCCAAATGTAAGGCCCCGGATTTCTGCTGAGGATCAAAACAACAGAAATTTTTTTAAAATGTTAACCTACCATAAGACTTTCTATGTTGATTTGTGCACTTACCTAGGGGGGGTCGCTAGGCAGTTTTCATTCGGGGCAGAAGCCCCGGAAAGTAAAACTTTTGCCCCCAATGATTTGGGCTCCCCAACTTCCCCTGCTCGCGCCGTGAGAAGCTCCGCCCACCCCAGAAACCCCAGCACTCTAAGAGCGGGGAGAGCAGCCCCTCCTTTCTGTGCTCCCTGCACAGGGCCCCCCCCCGGGCTACAGCACCGAAGCAAGGTTTTTCCCCGGGCCCCTCCTGCCGGCTCCTGCAGCAGATCGTCGGCCCATCACTATGGAAACCAGAACCCAGCTTTTGGTTTTTTCCTCAAGTCTTTTCCCGAAACTGCCTAAACAGCCCAGGAGCTTCTAAGACCCCATGACCCCGCATAAGGTATGTCCGGGGGCAGGGTGGAGGGGTATGCCCCCCCCTCTATGTCTATGCTCATATAAAAAGGAAACCCGTGTCCCCAGGGGGTTTCAGTATTTAGTTTATCATACACCAAAGAAAACAGTATATACCCCAAAAGTTTAAAACAAAAGGGAAAAATGGGCTGTGGGTTTTACCCTTCCCTGTGTTTTATATTACAGTATATATTTTTATATACCAATACTATATAAAATTTTAAAATATACACACACACAAAATAACACACACGTGTAATTCACACAGGGACAGTATATTAAAATGTAAAATTCTTATCTGGGTGTTACATTTGATAAAATACTGGGCCCTGTGTGAAGTACCAAAAGTGGTGTATGTGTACATTATAAATTTTTAAAAAAAAAATATTTTATATATAAATATATATAAAAAATTATATATATATATATAGTGGGGTAAGTGTGTATTTAAAATATATACTGTAATATACACACAAGGGGGCAGGGAAAATACACAAATGTAAACACACAGGTAATTTTCTGGACATGTGTATATACGTTCCCTTTTGTTTATTACGTATATATATTTTATTTCACCCTAAACCCAAAAATATATATAAATATATATATATTATTAATATATATAATTAAAATATTATATAATATATATATATAAAACACACACACACACACACCCCCACATGTACTTCCCCACAGGGACAGTATATACTCAAATGTAACACCCGATAAGTTTTTATACATGTATATTTTTTGTCCCTGGTGAAATACATGTGTGTTTTATATATTATATAATTTCATAAATTGGTTTTAGTTTGGGGTTTTTTAAATATATATTTTAATACCGTAATATACCATCAGGAAAAAGTATAAAACACAAAGTCCAAGGGATTTACCTGGGTTACATTTGTGTATATTCGGTTCCCGTGTGTAAAAAAGCTGGGTAGGGGCCCAAACTCGTTAGATAAGTTGAAAGTATTAAAGTGGTTTAAGCAAATAATAAGTGAAAAAAAAAACAAAAAAAAAAAAAACACATATAACCTTTTTCCCCCTTTTCAAAAGCTTGTGAATGAAAAATTGGGAAAAAAAAATTTCACATTTTGGGTCACCCCTGTGCGTATTTTTCCCGGCTAAAAAACTGGGTTTTTACCCCCTCCATGAAAAAGGGTACCAAATTTTTTTTTTTTAAAAAAAAAAAAAAATTTTTTGTTCATTTCCCCCTGTACATGAAATTGGGAAAAAAAGCAAATTTAAAAAAGTCCCCCTGGCCCCAGTACAGTTTCCAAAGAAAAAAGTTATGGGGGTATTAGAATGATGAATTGGGGATTGCTGTAACGTGTTTTGGCCCCCCAGGGAAGTGCTTTTAAAAAAAAAAAATTAAAAAAAAAATCCAGGATTTTTTATACACTTTGGCCCCCCTAAAAATTTTGGGAAAACAAGGGATCAAAAAAAAATATATTGCCCAAAATGGTAACCCGTAAAAAAAGTCTGCTCATTTCCCGCACAAAAATTTCGTCTTTACACGGCTCTATCAAAAAAATTGAAAAAAAAAGGGGTTATAGATAAAAAAAAGAAAAAAAAATGGAAAACAGCTGTGTCCATTTAGGGTTAAAAAACACACCACATTTTACCTATTGTTCCCGACTATAAGGGCACTTTTGTGCCCCCCAAAAAAGGGAAGGGAAAAAGAGGGGGGGCCCCAAACCCATATTTTTTGAACCAGCAGGAAAGGGAGGAGTGGGAAAAATTTTCTGTAGGCCGTGGGCTGGGGGGATGGGGGGAATTTGGGGCGGATACCATCCCGTAAGGGATAAGAGCAGAGTCTCTGCTGCTGGAAAGGGTGGGCGGGGAAAGTTCCCCTGAACATCAAAAGGCCCTGAAAGGGTGTAATTTTTTAAAACGGGGCACCCCCCCGCTAAGCCCACTTAAAGCATAGCGGGGCAGGGGTGTTTCCTTTTCAGCTCACCGCTAACAAAGGGGCCCCTGACCCGAAGTTTTAAGACCCCCAAAAAAAAACCCCCCCCATTAAACCCAAAAGTTGATGGATTCTACCAGTCTTGGTGGCCAATGTGTATGGGGGCCTTCCGAGAGTCCAGATGTTGGAGGAAAGAAGGAATCTATTTTTGGTTGGGAATTAAGGGCGGAGATCAGCCCGCCGTATATTTTTGGGTGGGTTAATGGACGAGTGGCTTTTCTTGGCCCAAAAAGCTATTTCAGGTATATGGAAAATTCATGAGAAATGTAATATAGTTTTTTGGGAAAACATTTTTTAAAAACCCCAATTATTCAAAAGGGGAAAAAAGGTTTTGGGGACTTGGCCCAAAAACAGGGCATTCTAAAGAAAAGACTTTTTGGGGTTCCGCCAATCTTTTGAAAATGGGGAGTGGTAGATCACCCGCTCTCAAAAAAGTAGAGCTAAATAGGGGGTTTCTCATCGGGGCTTCTACCTTTGGGGACAACAAATTTGAACCCTTTAATTAAAACTTAATCAAAAAAAAAACAAATTTGGGTTTTTCACATGGAAAAACTTTTTTTTTGAAAAAAAAAAATGCACCCCTGGGGTGGCAGCAATTCATACCCCGACATTTTCCCAAAATTTAAAAAACAGTGGCACATTATGGGCTAAGGAAAACCGTCAAATGGGACATAGGAAATTTGGAAAAAAGCATTACTGCTAACTAGGAAAACATGAAAAAATTGAGGTTCTCATTTTAAACACTTTTGGCCAAAAATGCTTAAGCCCACCTCCCAATAGAGGAACAATAGCATAGGACCCACCTGCACTTGAGGTCCCCTTGATGATTGGGAGGTGGGGCTTAAGCATTTTTGGCCAAAAGTGTGAACTGAGAACCCTCATTTTTTTCATGTATCCTAGTTTAGCAGTAATGCTTTTTTCCAAATTTCCTAAGTCCCATTTGACGGTTTCCTAGTCCATAATTTTGCCACTGTTTTTTGAATTTTAATTAGACTTACATACAATTTAATTTTCTGTCTCTGGGAAATCTAAAAGTTTCTAAAGTTTCTTTCCCAATACTTATGCTTTTCACATCTCCGAATCAGCTTTAAAGGGAATGTGTCATCAAAAATGACTTATTGTTTAATTCACATTTTTATGTTCAACATTTTTAAGAACTTTTGGTTATTTTTTTTAAATTTTCCACATCACTTTCAATATTTTTTAATAATTCTTAAGTCCTGCAGTTTTATCTTTGGCCACTAAGCCTAATAGTCGGGACATTTTCCTGTTCTGTACAGAAAGATTCTCAGTAGTCTGCTCATTATCAGCACAAAGAGGGTCAAACTGAAAGGAGACAACAATGTGTACAGATAACACAGGATCCACCAGTCACAAGAGGAGATGTCACAGTTCACTCTTTCACCTCCCTGCACAGTGACTTCTTCCCAGGTCACAGAGCATGACTAGAAAACTCTCCTATAGAAGTGAATGGGACTGAGTCCGTCTTAAGTCTCCTATGTGCATGAAGCTACTGTAAAGCATCTCACTGTAAAGCATCTCTCAGTGCAAACAAGGCTTAGTGGCCAAAGTGAAAACTGCAAGACTTAAGAATTATTAAAAAATATTGAAAGTGATATGAAAAAAAAAAAAAAAAAAAAAATCCTAAAAAAAATGTGTTTAACATAAAAATGGGACTTAAACAATGACTAATTTTTTTGATGATACATTCCCTTTAAGGTACCTTAAAAATTATGGATTTTGACCTTTGCATTTTTTCCTGCCTAGCATGTGGCTCAAAGGTAGCATGCCAGCTATAAAGCCTGACCATCCCATCTATGCTTGCCTAACATGATGTGTAAAAGGATCGGAAATCATTGACGTATGGTAAATTTGCCATTTTGCCCTTACTACTTCTGAAAAGTAAATAGAAAATCTGAAATGCTTTGGTTCATTAGCTAAACTCAAGATCACATTATGCAAGCGTAAATCCTGATGATGCTGGATGAACAATTATTCTTGCTTTCCTCTGGCAACTCAGGCCTGGTTCACATCTGCATTTGGCTTTCCATTGTTCCAGTCCATTTTAAAATCAGAAAAACAGAAAAGATTTTTTTTATTTTTTTGATGCATGCTGCGCTATTGTTTCCATTAGAAAAATTACCTGATACAAAAGACCCTTTCTTTTCTTTTACACTGAAGTAACTAGAAAACGGATACAATCAGATGGGCATCCGTTTTTACATCCATTAAATGGATCCGTTACTTTTTTTGTGCACAGACAGATTTCAGACGTTAAATAAAAAAAAAAAATGTTTTTAACAAAAATACACAGATGCAAATGGAAACAAAAGTATTGTTTTTTAATGTTTTTTATGAAGCTGTACAACAGGTTAGTTTAAAAACCAAAAATAGACGATCTCTCTTCCGTTTGCATCAATTAATGTCTGTTTTTGGCTAGAGATCTAGCCAAACGCAGGTGTGAACCAGGCAATAGGCCCCAATCCAATTGCATTTTGGCTGAACATCAGTAGGATACCCAGTCAGAGCTATGTGTTTGGTCTATTGCAATAAAATGAGCACCGTAAATCCAGTTTCGGAAAACCATAGTGATTAGCTGTAACTGCTAGGGAATAATGACTTTGGCCTTCAGCTAGGGCCACACAGCAGAGGACAAAAAACTTGTCGAAAACCAAAACCTGAACCTGAGTATTTTGTCAGTTTTTTGTCCAAAGCAGCTGGGTTTTCCATGAGTTTTTTTTTGTGTGGTTTTTAGTTTTTTGTTGGGGTTTTTGGGCAGTTTTTCAGGTAATCTGTGTGAAAAATTCTCCGTCAGATTTTCAGAGGTTTCTAAATACTAAAAAAACACAGAAAATCTGCCAGAAAACCTGTGCTGTGTACACATAGCCATAGACTTCAATAGTAAGTTTTCTGCCAAACTCCGGCAGATTTTACAACATTTTCCTAAAACCTTCAGCTTTGAAAACTGACCTGTAAAGACTATAGGTCGTTTTTTGGATTGAAGTCTATGTGAAAAGTTCTCTTCAGATTTTCAGAGGTTTGTAAATACTAAAAACCACAGAAAATCTGCCGGAAAACCTGTGCTGTATAGACATAGCCTTACATTTCCAGTACTACTGCTGCTAAAGGGAAAATATGTTATTACATTTTAGCCATGCAAGTTGGTGTTTCATCATGCAGATGCTTCGTGGAGTGCAAAAAGACAATTTCAAATCCCCACACACCTATATGGTGCTCTCCCCATGGAGAGCTATTTCTCTTTCTGAGCCACTCATTGCCTCCCACCCAGCCAGCATCACTCTGCTCTGCACTGATGAGGGGCAAAACCAGCTGTATGCAGATGGGTGATGCTGGCTTGGCTAAATATACCTTTTGCTTTCTAAAGACTCAGTGGTGCAAAAGCAAATTGAGGTTTTATTACTTCCAATAATGGGCGTTTAAGCTTTTCAGCTCCTTTCCCATAATGCCTTGTGATATGCAGATGCTTCATGGACTGCAAAAAGGCAATTTCACATCTCCACACACCTATATGGTGCTCTCCCCAAAGAGAGATATTCCCCTTTCTGAGCCACTTGTTGCCTCCCACCCAGCTCTGCACTGATGAGGGGAAAAATCCAGAAACAGCTGTATGTAGATGGGTGATGCTGGCTTGGCTAATATCCCTTTTGCTTTTTAAAGACTCAGTGGATCAAAAGCAAATTGAGGATTTATTACATCCAATAGTGGGTGCTAGAGCTTCTCAGCTCCTTTCCCATAATGCCTTGTGATATACAGATGCTTCATGGAGGGCAAAAAGGCAATTTCAAATATCCACACACCTATATGGTGCTCTCCCTAAGGAGAGATATTCCCCCTTTTTGAAATACATGGACAGACCAGGCCCGCTCTGGCTTATGGAGGGGGTCGAATAGAAATGGAGCTGTCTGTGTGATATCTATTCAGTCCCATAAATCTAGGATGAAGAGCGTTTACTGGATATATTTAGGTTCAATGAGATAGGGAAATCAGATAACATGCTCTAATGGTGACCAATGGTGACCAAGTCTAAATAAAATTCTTAGCTAGCACATAATTGTGGAATATGAGCAGTACAATATGGTTTATTGAGTGGGATAATGAATCCAAACAACCTGGAAAACACTATACAATAACATATATCCCAGTTTAGTCAGAAGTAATACACACGTGACTATAGGGCGATTTTACCATTGAGAACCAAAATAAACAACACAAAACAAATACTGACTAAAAGGAATTACCTTTATTAAATAAAAAGTGAAAATATTTAAAAACACACCAATTAGTAAGTGAACAGGGTTACACAGAAGCCAATAAAACAGATATGGATGGGTGCAGACTTCATTCAAATAAAACAGAGGAAGCCTACGCAAAACGCGCGTCGGGACTGTGTCCATATACAGCAGCCATTACAGGTATATGATATTGGGTTAGATAGTTCATGGTTTCTATGGGTTAATAGTTTAACATATGTACTTGGGGGTGTATATTTTGTGTCACTTGATTTAGATTACCTGATTATTATCACCTCTTACTATTGATATGGTTTGATAAGTGGATATCATGAACAGTCTTATTACAATATTACATTTTGTTTTATTTGAATGAAATCTGCACCCATCCATATCTGTTTTATTGGCTTCTGTGTAACCTTGTTCAGTTACTAACTGGTGTGTTTTTAAATATTTTCACTTTTTATGTATTATTTAATAAAGGTAATTCTTTTTAGTCAGTATTTGTTTTGTGTAGTGATTTCTGATAGTTATACTGGCTTAATTATTGAAAAATTGTGGTATATATGAGAATATGCCGTGTTATAGTATGTGGATATCGTCGGGTAGAGGGCGCTGTGATTAGTGGCGCAGTTCACTGAATGAGCGGTGATACTTAAAGGGGTTGTCTCGCTACAATGATTGGGTTTTAATTAAAAGATCTTTAAAAAACAAGCAGCTTTGCAATATATGTTCATTACAAATGTCCTACTGATTTTGAGTTATCCCTGTTAGTAGTAGTACATCAGCTTCTCAATTCTCTATAGCAGCTGACCTGTTGATCTTTATCTCACTGGCTGTCAGGTCTGATGACTCATCACCTACAGGTCAGAGCACAGAGCCCCTCCACACAGAATTCTTCTGTAGTGGAGGGAGGGGGAGGGCTCTGGCTTCTGTGTCTGTGTGGATTAACCCTGTGGGTGCCTGCTTCCTCCTGTTCTCTACACAGATTGAGGAGAGCAGAGGTGAGGCTGATCAATAGATGTGACAGCAGTGAAGTGTGTTACTATAATCATGATGTGTCTGTGGAGCTCTGACTATACTAATAGAACAGATCAGGGGGGCATGTGAACGGTTCATGCTCTGCTGTACTAGTGACACATTCTGAGTATAGTAACACTTCACAGCTGCCCTGTGTCTGTTCTGACAGGGTCTGTTTGTTGCTGGAGATATGTATGCTAAGCAGGGGGTATAGGAACACTTGCATCCTCCCTGCTCTGCTATTAGCATACACAGCTTCACAGACCTCTCCACACTCATAGATCAGCCCTAATACAGCTGATCTAGCAGCCTGCAGCAGACCTAGGCAGGCACACACAGGGTTAACTCTGGTAGCAAACCCCCTCGCCCTCCACCCTGCTGTATAGAAGTTAGGGAGAGCTTTCTGTGTGCTGAGGGGAGGGGGGAAGAGGGAGGAGAAGAGACAGACAAGAAGCACGCCCCTCAATTCAACTGCCAGGCACACTGAAGTAGGCTGAAAGCTTGTAATGAGACAACTCCTTTAAGTCTCTGTATATGCCCGTTGCCTGGATACGACGCATGCATGCACTCTTTGATAGAGCGGCAACGTCTATGCACAACGCGTGCGTGAAGGAAATGCACATGCGCTGTGTGTTGCCAGGAATGCCGAGAATTAAGTATATGCCCGTTGCCTGGATACGACGCATGCGTGCGCTTTAGAACAGAGCGGCAATGCCTGGGGTGCGTGCGCAGAGACTTTTCCTGGCTGTCTATGCACAGTGCGTGCGTGAAGGAAACGCTGTATGTTGCGGGGAACGCCGAGAATGAAGTATCGACCTTACATTGGCTGTTAGGTAAATAGATGTCAAAGATGGCAGTTCATTGGTCTTTTTGGGATAGTTGCCAGGTGATAGCCCAGGTAGGCCTTTTGATTGGCCATTGATGATAGTTACTGGGCTATATCTAGCTAAGGTTGTTTTGGCTTTAGTGGGCATACTGACAGTATGGGCAACACCATGTCCAAGATACCCCATATGTGTATCTCACTATGAACCCTAAATTTTCTGCATTTTGACCTACTGAAGAATGGGATAATATTTTTTCCTCTGTGAAACGCATCTAGGTCTTTTTCTATAGTTTACCTACTAACTCTTGCATTCCCCTTTAGGAGCTCTAGGGAGAAGTGAGGATTTTTTTTTAGGGTTTATCATTGCGGGGACGCCCTCTTCAGAGCGGGTGCCCCGCTAAGGGCGAGATTCAGGGTTTTTAGTATTAGGGACAGTACAGTGCTATTTTGTTTTTCAGCATTTATGTACGTGTTTCTGCTTTTGGGAGGTGGTGAGTAAACCAAGTGTTGACCTAAGTATGCTCTATTATGTAGGATTGGTATTTTATTGATTATATTAAAGGTTATGTTTTAAAAGGGATTTTTTCTGTAGTTTGATATATGAGATCCAAAATAGTATATGTGACAACACTAAACACGACTGATGTGCTGCAAAAGAGTCTAGAGCATTCTGCAAACATGATTTGTGCCAGCTGTATAAAACAGACATGCAATGTATTAGTGATGCATGTTAACCCCGGTAACAGGAACCCAGTCCCAAAAAAAAAAAAAAGAAGGTCCTAATTGCTCCCAAATACGAGCAGACTGTAACTTGACTCGTATGAGAATTGCTCACATTATGTCATTGGGAAAATATGTTCACGTCAAACACTTTCTCCGAGTGCCTCCTCTCAAATCTTGCTGGATATTTTCTGATGTGATGCAGGCCCCCGAACGAAAGTCATACAGATCAGAAGAGATCAAGTCCAGTCGGTTACCTTATACCTTAATAACAGACCTTCATGGCTGTGAGCAGCAAAGACCCCTCCAGCACCAGAAGGGAGAGTTTGGTGCTGATTACATTTAAACACTTCCAGCACAGCTCAGCTTAACTCGTGACAAAGTTGTCAATGTTCTTAAAGTTCTTGAAACTTTGTATGAATGACTGGATTTTAGGATGAAGGGGTGAGGTAACCCTCTCTTGCTTTTGATTTCAATGTGTGAGGGAAAAAAGGAACCTTGGAAGAAAATGATTAGGAAAATAAGGACCAACTAAAAATGGCTTCACTTATCGTGTGGGTGGGTAGCATCAAAAAATGAGTGAAACGCTTTAATACCACTAAGTGTTTAGCAGATCTTTTTAGAAAAAAAAAATTAAAATACAAAATATTATTAAAGATTACCCAGCACTCTGAGTTTGCAAATCACAAGCAATGTAAACCCATAACTGGCTGAAGTTCTTCGGGGATCTTCTCCAATTTAAAGGGAATGTGTCATCAAAAATGACTTATTGTCTAAATCACATTTTTATATTAAACACATTTTTTAAGAATTTTTGGTTACTTTTTATTTTATTTTTCATATCACTTTCAATATTTTTTAATAATTCTTAAGTCCTGCAGTTTTCACTTTGGCCACTAGGCCTAATAATAGTCTGACACTTCCTGTTCTGTAGAGAAAGATTCTCAGTTGTCTCCTCGTTATCAGCACAAAGAGGGTCAAACTGAAAGGAGACACCAGTGTGAATAGCTAACACAGGATCTACCAGTTACAAGAGGAAGTAGTCACAGTTCACCCTTTTACCTCCCTGCACAGTGACGACTTCCCAGGTCACAGAGCACGACTAGAAAACTCTCCTATAGAAGTGAATGGGACTGAGTCAGTCTAAAAAGGGTTTTGCCGCGAAGTGGATTCTTGGGGCCCACCACTGCAGCTGATTTTTGGGGTTCACCAATGGAGTTAATTCTTGTCGCCCTTGCTAGAGCTACTCTACATGCACTCAGCATCCTGTTTTCTGCCTCTCTCCGAAAAGTAACCCTAGACCCCTCATGTCCAGTGGTCCGCTGGGAGCTCCCGCTGCTCCCTTGTTGGTCATTCCGAAACTGGTAGCAGGCTGTAAATGCTGCTAGTGCTTAAAGGGGTTGTCTCACTACAAGGATTGCTGCTTTTTATATTAAAGATCTTGAAAAACAAGTCGCTTTGCAATATGTGTCCATTAACAGTGTCCTACCTATTCCTAGATATCCCCTCTTGTATAGGCTGCATCAGCTCCTCAGGTCGCTGTAGCTACAGATCTGTTTGATCTCTCCTGATAGGCTGCCAGCACTGGTCGCTATAGCTGCAGACCATTGCTAATGGTTGAAAAAAAAAAAAAATCATATATATATATATATATATATTTATATCTTATATATATATCATATATATATATACACACACAAAAGTCATCAGTAAAATATCTTAGTGGCTTTTCGTATAGCACTGTCCTCATGGTGCCACCTTTCTAGAAGTCTGTTTGACAAATGTCTACCCTGATGGAGCTCCACAGGTCGATTGTAAGTGCTTTTATTGTGAAGTGAAACCATCTAAGAGAAAGAACAGCTCAGCCGTGAAGTAGAAAAGCACACAACCGAATAAAATGCTGTTGCAGAAGCGTAGAGCACGTCACAATACTCTTCTCGAGGAGCTTCATGGACTGGGTTTCCTTTCCTGAGCAGCTGCACACAAGTCTTAGAGCACCACGTAGTATGTTGGGCATTGGCCGGGGTGGTGTAAAGCACTTCATCATTGGACTCCGGAGTAGTGGAAATACCTTCTCTGGTGATGCATTAAGCTGCACCATCTGTTACATTGATGAATGAATCTAGGTTTGATGCCAGCAAAATGTATAGTAGCCAAGGTTAGTCTGAGAATGATTTTAGTCCCCAGGCATCAAGGGTTATTGACCCTTTTTCGAAAGTCTTGCACTTAAACTTTAAGGAGTGTTGTAACTGATTAAGGGGCTTTGGACAAGGTCAAATAGAAGAGGGGATTTGACCCAATCCTGCTCTCCATATAGGTTTACTGCCACCAGCCCTGGTCCACCCACCATCTGTAAGTATAGGGACGATGAGACGGGTATGCATGCATGTATGTATGTATGTATGTATGTATGTATGTATGTATGTACACTACTGCGCAAAAATTTTAGACAGGTGTGGAAAAATTGCTGCACAGTAAGACTGCTTTCAAATGTGTTACTACAGCAGGACAACAACCCCAGATATACAACCAATATCATTAAGAATGATCTTCAGTGTAGATAAGAAGTCCTGGAGGTGATGATGTGGCCCCCACAGAGCCCTGATCTCATCATCATCCAGTGTGTCTGGGATTACATGATGAGACATGAAAGATCTGAGCAGCTACATCCACAGAAGATCAGGGCTTAGTTCTCCAAGATGTTTGGAACAACCTCCCTGCTGAGTTCCTTCACAAGTACAAGTACTGAGAAGAACAGGTCAAGGGCGGTCACACCAAATAAATATTGATTTGGTTTCGATTTCTTTTTTTTTATTCACTTTGCATTTTAAGTGATAAAAATGAACCACTAACACTTCTATATATGGAAGTGGTCTTACTTTACGGCATTTTTTCCCCAGTGCTGCAACCCGTGGGGCAACCATAGAAAGGTTTGACGGGCCCAAAGCTGCCGTAGCTATCTGTATGTTGTTGTGACTTACATGTTAAAGAGAAAAATTTTGTACTGAAAAGTCCCTTTAAAACACAAAAAGGAGAATGTTATGCAGATCACTACTGTAATCCGACTGCTAACAACCATTACCCTACAGCAGGCATCCTCAAACTGCGGCCCTCCAGCTGTTGGGAAACTACAACTCCCATCTTTTCCCACTTTATAGTTTATAAAAAAGGCAGGGAGGGGAGTTGTAGTTTCCCAACAGCTGGAGGGCCGCAGTTTGAGGATGCCTGCCCTACAGGATAGAAAGTTGATGGTTTATGGACTATGTCTATCCGAGGATGAGGCTGTCCAGTGGCCCCCTTTAAGGGGCCTTTAAACACGGCATGGACAAATCCCCGGGCCGTTTCCCGGGACGGTTTTTTGCCCTTTTTTGGGCGGCCGTCCTCAGGGCCCGCGGGGGGGGGGGGGTTTTTCTCCGCGTGAGCGGAGAACAGCCCCCCCCCCTTCATTGACTGCAAAATTCCCCGGGAAACCGGACGGAAGATTTCATGTACAATGTTTTGTCGCCGGACCCCCGGGCGACAAAAAAACCGGGCGGAAAACCCGGGGCAGTGGGGACTGTTTGAAAAGGGTTTTTCCCATAAGCCCCTTCTGCTTTTTTTTGGGCCGGTTTTTTCAGGGGGTTCTAAAAAAACCGCAAGTAGCCTAAAAAACCCGGGCCGAAAACTGTGAAATGGGGACTCCCCCTTACTCAAACATATGCTTCCATTTCCAGATGTTTTGGGTTCTCAGGCCCAGTTTTCAGGGCGGGAGTAATTTGGGGAAGAAATAGACAGGGGCCCAAAGGGCCAAGGGTCTTTTTGGGGCCAAAAGGGGTACCAAAGAGTTTCCCAATTGGCCCAAAAGCTCTGACACCGCAAAGCAACCCTAATATATCAGGGCCCAACGGTCATTTCGAGCTAACTTTCGAGCCAATCACCAGATGTCCCAATAAAGGGGTTTTTCCACAAAACCAAATCTTTTTTAATAGGAAAACCTAAATTGGCCCCTAAATCAGCTACTAAAGAGGTTGTCTTCTTCTAGACCCAGAATGAGGAGTTGGCTATGTCTGTGGCTGTGTCATTCTCTTCTATGTCGGTTCCGAATATATCCGTGCGAGTGTCCCTCGGGCTATACGGGAGCTCCTATAGACTTTAATGGGGGAAAGGGCGTGAAAACGCTGGCCCAGAAGGGGATTTTATTCATGGCACAAACCCCTTTTCCCCTACACTTTCCCCTTTTATAGACACACAGAAATAAATTTCCCCTGCGGGGGGCCCACGGAACTGGGACCAATTCGGGCAAGTTTATCTTTGAAAAAAAGATGATCCTTCTCTGCTGGTGTGTACAGTAATTTTACATATGAGGGGGGGTTTTGGGCTTGGATAACCATGTACCCCGGGTTTTTCCCTTTTCTTGTGAATTCGGGTGCTCGGGGGAAAAAGTCCTTGTAAAGTACTCAATTTCAAGAAAATCCCCCGGCATAATTTTAAGGAAATTTTGAATTTTTGGGCTTAATGATGGGAGTTGGACCGAAAGGAGGGCTGAATATTTCTATTTTATATCATACAAGTTGAATTGAACTTATTGAGAAAAGACGGCTTTGGGGGGACAAAAAAAAAATTTTATATAAATATAAAAATGGTCCCTAAAAAAGTAGGGGGAAAAAATAATTTATGAAAAGGGCCCCCTCAAAAGAAAAGGGGGCCCAATTCCCTTCAGCTAGAAAAAAAAGGGATTCAATCTCCAGAGGAAAAAAGAAATTTTTTTCACTGAGAACTGTAAAATCTGGGAATACCGCCTGGGAGCTGCTAACAGCAGGAACTGTAGAGATTTTCAAGAAAAGCTTAGAAAAACTTTTAAAGGTCGGGGTAGTGGATCCACTGGCCCCACCACAACAATGGGGGAACCCCAAACCCCAGGGAGGGGAATCTAAGTAGACCCCGGGTTTTTCACCAGAGCCCCCGCAAAGGGGAGGGACTTGCTGCGGCGGGAACCCTCCCGGGTCGCTTCCACGGGGCCCCTTGTTTGCGGTGGCAGCCAAGGGTAGGCGGGTACAGAATGGGCAAACAGACTCGTATCGGGGACAGGCGGGAATATCTGGGCGGGCGGCAGAGTTTTCTTTGGCAGTAAACGTAAGCAAGGGGTTTCGGTACACGGAAACCCAAGAAAAACCCTTTCGGGAACCCCTTTCTCGATGGGCCATAGCACTAAAAGACCCCAAGGGGCTCCAGGAAGAGGCGGGTTTTAAAATTAGGAGCATGTCCGGCAAGGGCCCTTTTTTACCGTCCCACTGCCCCTTTTAAATTTTTCACACTGCCGCGCCCCCTGGGGAGCGGGGCCGCGTCCCCGGCGGACAAAAAACAAACAGAGCAGGAGGGGGCCCGGGTTTTAAGGGGGCTTGAGTGCCGGCGGGCCCGGGCGACGGTCCCCCGACCCGATGTGGGGGAAACGGGGCGCCGCCGGCATGGGGGCAAGGGAAACCCCCTTAAACCCGGGACGAGGGGCGCAGGGGGATCCGTGACAGTACCCCCCCCCCCCTCCCACTTTCCCCCCCCTCTTTTTGGAGTGAAGGGAAATTTTTGGGGTTTATGCTGGGGGTCCAGTATGTTCTCCTCTGGCTTCCCTCAAGCCTCCTCATACCCAAGATTTTCCCTTTACCCCAAAGACAAATTGGGGGCATCACCACAGATGGAGGGGGGACCGCCTTCTGGGGGGGGGGAGAAACGTTAAAAAACCAAAGGGTTTTTGTATGAGAAAATGAAAAAGGGGTTCGGGATATGGGATGGAAAGGGGGAAACCGGAGTTTATAGGTCACCGGGTTTTTGCGCTTAAGGACCCCCGAAGGGTCCCCCTTTGGGGGTTTGGGGTTTTTTAGGCGGACCCAAAATTTGGCCGAGAGCCACACCTTTTCCCCGGGGAGAAGACAGGAAAGGGGGGCTTCTTTTGTTAACGCTTGCGGGCCCCTTTTGCGCCCGACCCCATGAAGCAGGGAATTGGGGGGGTCAGGAAACCCAAAAGGTCCCTTTATGTCTGGGCCAGTGCGTCCCCCCCCAGGGGCCCGGGAAAGCCCGAGGGAAGGTGGCGGGGATCAGAACCCCATCCGATGTAGAAGGGAGAAACCCCAGCGGAACCCCCGAGTCTAGGGGAAATTTAAAGAGAATTTTCCCCCCAAGGCAGCAAGTTGGAAAAGTCATCTTTGGGGGGGCAGGACGAATGGCATAGGTAACACCCCCCAAAAACCCGGTTTTACCTTCTCCCCCGGCCCTTCGTCTTTAGGTGGAAGGGAGAAGAGAAGCGAAGCTTCACCGAGTTTGGGGGCACATTGCTCGCCAAAACTTTGGAAAACAAACCCCCCGGGGGGCCCCCCGAACCGAGCCCATTTGGGTGAGGGATGAAAAAATAGCTTTAGCCAGGGGAGGGCAGACGGGAGGGCCCGGCAAAGGGGCAAAAAGCCCATCTTGGAAAAAAGATCTTGATCAAACCCCGACAAGGTTTTCCAGCTGAAGGAGGGAATCGGTTAAAAACCTTTGCTATGTGGGACCAAGGTTTAGCAGGTAAGGGGGAGTGGATTATTTGGGCCCGCGACTTGTGACGAGGCGTCTTGTTGGGGGGGCACAGGGTTAAAAAGACCAACAAAGCCCGACCCTCTTTAACGAGGTCGGCCCCCAAAAGAAAACCCTGATATCAGGGGGAATGTTTTTTTGGGCGGGCCCGGGTTTACCGGCCCCCAAAGAGGGAATGTCCCCCTTTCAAGATACGTCGCGGAGAGCAGGCTTACGAAAAATCCCTTTCCCCGGGAACCTTCCGGGAATCAACCTTTTAGCCAAACCGAGATAAACATTCTGGGGGAATTATTGCTCAGGAGTAGTTTTTTTCACCCACCACGTCGGAGGCACGGGGAGATCGTCGGCCCCTTACGTTTTTTTCCCCCGGGCCCGGAAATGGATCTGGAAGTCGAAAACCGGGGGAAAAAGACGTCCCCCCTAGCCCCGGCGTGGGGTTTAAAATCGCTGAGCTTTCTGGGGGTACGGAGGTTTTTTTGATCCGAATTTGATCGGGTGGGATATCGAGCACCTTCCAACAGAAACGCCAATTTCCCCCAAAGCCAGCTTATACTAGTAGCTCCGGCGCCAATCGTTATTTTCCCTCTGCCGGCGGAAGTCCTTGGAAAATTTAAACCACAGGTTTTCTGTCTTGCCCCCTGGGCCCTTTTTTTTAAAAGAACTGCTCCCACCCCCAAAAGAGGGGGCATCCACTTCCCCAAATGAAGGGTTTGGGGGGGTCCCCCGGGCCCCCGATAGGGTAGATCAAATTTGGGAAAAGGGGACTTGAGTAAGAGAATGCCTCCTCAGCTTCAGAGGGCCAGCTTTCGAGGGTTATTGTTTTCTTCGTAAGCGGCACAAAAGGGAGCTACTTTGCTCTGAAAAATGGGGAATGGGAAATTGGGGATAGTAGTTTCAAAAAACCCCCGGAAACCTGGATGGCTCGCAGGCCGAATGGGCCCTGGCCACTGCAAAAAGGGCCAACCCTTTTTTACTGGATCCATCCAAAAGGCCTTGGGTCCGAGATGATGTATCCCAAAAAAGAAAGGCCCGGTTGGGGGAAAAGGCCCCTTCCCCCTTGGGATACAGGTGGTTTTTCCAGAGTCGACTCAACACCTGACGGAAAATCTGCGGGGTTTTGAGGTCAGGAGAGTAAAAAAATAAAATTGTCCAGGGAAAACCCCCTACACAGGTGTAGAGGAGGTCACTGAAGATGTCATTCACGAGCTCCTGGAAGACGGCAGGGGCATTACACAGTCCGAATGGCATGACCAGATACTCGAAGTGCCCGTCCCGGGTGTTGACCGCCGTCTTCCATTCATCGCCCTTGCTGATACGAACCAAATTGTAGGCCCCTCTCAGATCCAGCTTGGTAAAGACCTTAGCCCCCACAAAGGGCGGTCGAAAAGTTCAGTGATCAATGGCAACGGGTATCTATTTTTCACCGTGATCTTGTTCAGGCCCCGATAATCGATGCAGGGCCGTAAGGAGCCGTCCTTTTCCACGAAGAAGAATCCCGCTCCTGCGGGAGAGGAGGATTTCCGGATGAACCCCTTTTGTAGGTTTTACTGAATATATTTGGACATAGCCTGCGTCTCCGGAATGGACAAGGGGTAGACCCGACCTCGTGGAGGGCTGGTGCCAGGCAAGAGCTCAATGGGACAGTTGTAGGGGCAATGTGGTGGTAGGGTCTCCGCTTGTTTCTCCGAAAACACATCGGCGAACTCCAAATATTCGGCTGGTAGACCGGGCAACGGCTCGCGGAGGGTCGTGCGAGAGCAGGAAGCCCCGGGGCAGGTGCCACCAGACAATGACTCAGGCAATTAGGACCCCAGCGAGTTACTTCACCAGTCGTCCAGTCCAGCGTAGGAGAGTGGAGTCATAGCCATGGAAGCCCAAGTAGAACCGCCAACGAGGAGCGAGGCAAGACGTAGAAGGCGATCTCTTCCTTATGTAGAGCCCCTACGTGGAGCGACAGTGGTTTGCTGACAAACTGGATGGTGTTGCTAAGAAGCTCCCCGCGGACAACTCCTCCGGTAATGCTCTGGGCTGCCACAGTAGAGGCACAAGTTCCTTTGCCGACGCTGGGCCAACTCTTGCTCAGTGAGATGAGCCCGATCGATCTGCATGGGCTCCTCGGTGGGTGTTGGTGACTGTGGTGCAGGAGGCCTCTGGAACATCGGTGCCAGGCGAGGAAACCGGCGAGGTTGGGCTAACTGACGCTCTTGCCGAAGTTCCTCTTCCCGTTCAATGAAGCGCACATCAATGCGAGTGGCCAACCGGATCAAGTCACTGAGGGAAGATGGGATGTCTCTTGCGGCCAAGACGTCCTTAACTCGGCTTGAGAGCCCTTTCTTGAAGGTGGCGCACAGAGCGGCCTCGTTCCAAGACAGTTCTGAGGCTAAGGTGTGGAATTGCACCGCATAATCTCCCATGGACAAATCCCCCTGGCGTAGGTTTAGGAGGGCTGTCTCGGTGGAGGATGCACGAGCTGGTTCCTCAAAACACACTGCAGAACTCATTGAGGAATGACTGTAGGTTCGCCATCACCGGATCGTTCCTGTCCCACAGAGGTGTAGCCCATGCTAGGGCCTTCCCGGAGAGCAGGCTGACCTCGAAAGCCACTTTCGCACGCTCGGACAGGAACTGATCAGCCATCAGCTCCACGTGCATAGAACACTGGGTGATGAACCCCCTGCAGAGTTTCAGATCTCCGTCGAACTTGGACGGGAGCAACAGCCGAAGCTTGGGGCCCCCCAGAGCCAGAGGAACCGCAGAGGCAGGGACAACCACGGGAGGTGCCGGAGATTGCTGCTGCTGGGCGGTGGCGAGTTGCTGCAACATGGTGGACAGCTGGTTCAGTTACTGCGCCTGATGACCTAGTTGCTGTGACTGGCAGGCAACAATAGTCGTTAGATCCGCCAGTCTGGGTAATGGCACCTTGGCGGGATCCATGGCCGGATCTTACTGTAACGGTCTGGTAGTGGATCCACTGGACCACCGCAAGCGATGGTGGAAGCCCACACTAGGGAGAGGAATCTAAGTCGGTCCCTGTTTTCACTAGAGCCCGCCGCAAAGCGGGATGAACTTGCTGCGGCGGGAGTCTACCAGGTCGCTTCCACTGGCGGGACTTGCTTGCAGGTGGCGGCCAAGGGTAGGCGAGGTACGGAATCGGCAGACGGGCTCATAGTCGGGGACAGGCAGGAAGGTCTGGGCAGGCGGCAGAGGTTCGTGGCCAGTAAACTTAAGCAAGCAGGTTCGGTACACGGTAGACAAGACAAGACTTTCTGGAATGCTTTCTTGATAGGCATGAGCACTAAAGATCCGGCAAGGCTGCCATGAAGAGGCCGGCTTTAAATAGGAGCAGTGTCCGGCAATGGCCAATTACCGGTGCACTGTACCTTTAAATTTCACACTGCCTAGGGAGCGGGGCCGCGCGCGACGCGGGACAGAGACGGACAGAGCAGGAGCATGGCCGGGTAAGTGGGCTTGAGTGCCGGTAGGCGGGCGAGCGGACCCCCGACCCGACTTGAGGGACAGGGCGCCGCTCAGCATAGGGGCACGGATGCGCCCGGGACGAGGGTCATCCGTGACAATAACAACCTGAAGCTAAAGAATATTAATACGTACGTAGCCATGTAAAATTCTGGATCCTGGCTGGTGGTGGCTCTGGTGTCAGAGATGGGGTCTCCCCTGGAGCAGACTGGTTCTTGCCTTGTGGGTTTCAGGGCATTAACCAGTGGGGAGGCTTAGTGTCATAGTTAGTTTTTTCAACCATACTATGTAACTAAGTCACTTTGAGTGGTGTGGTTAGAAGACTCAGTACTAGTATATTTTTTTAATGCTACAACCGAATACCATTTTATGGATGAGTATGTTTATTGGGTGTTTAGTAGTGTTGTACCTACAGGATATACTGTGATGTATTCTACTTCTACAGCAATATTTTCTTTTTAATAGTAATCTGTTATGAAAAATTAGATTTCCCCCCCAAAATAATGTCAACTCATTTTATAACTTATTCCTTCAGCTGTTTGTTTGGTTTCAAGAAAAGATGCATTTAATTAATAGACATCAGCAATATGAATGACAAAAAAATATCAAAGCCAGCGAGAAACATTCACCAATGCAATATGATATCAAATGGAAAAAAGGACATGGTCTATTTTCGGTGTTCAAGCAGTATTATAAAAATGACCACCGTAATCTGATATTTTTATGCTTCCTTGAGGTAGAATAACTATTTGCACCGATGTAACATGACACGTATCCCAGCATAATTTAGAACAATAACCGCACATTTCAAATGTATCCAAAAGTAAGGCTCCATAGAAGACTCATAGACTTCTAGTCTTAGCCATAGTATGGTCATTATAATCCAATAAGGGGCCCAGGGTATCAGTCGCAGGTGGGTCTGATGCCCGGGTTTGCCAGCCTTCGGTATGGGTGAAAACTTATTTAGGGGCTTCAGATAGGGAAACAAAACTCATGTCCATAATCTGTTTTTAATCTTGCACTGTGGATGCACCAATACATCACATGCACCATACAGACAGGGGACCTCCGAGACTGCAGCATTATGTAGAAGGCAGGAGAAGAAAGAGGGGAGGGAAATGAAGAGAATTTTATACTCTCGTTGTGATATTGGTTGGAGTATTGTATCTTTTTTCACAGTAGCCCAAAGGATACCATCAACAGACGCCATAACATGATCTCAAAGTCACCTCTACTCAAAAGCTTCCACTGGCAGTAATGGAGAATATACCTAACATTTCTCTTAGATTCATGTGTGGGACCCATGTGTAATAAATTTGAAGAAGAGTCCATGTTAAAGTAATTGTCCAGGAGCTAATAAAATATATACTCACCTATTAAATGCCCTAGCACAGGGGTGTCAAACTGCGGCCCTCCAGCTGTTGGGAAATTACAACTAACATCATGCATTTGTATAATCTATAATGATGGGAGTTGTAGTTTCCCAACAGCTGGAGGGCCGCAGTTTGACAACCCTGCCCTAGCACATCAGCACAGACACTCGACACTCCCAACGCTCCTTGTTAGTAACAATGCTGGTCAGTTCAGCACATCATTGATGCTACTATATAAATAGAGCCTTTGTGCCGGAACGGTGAGAGTTGTATCAGGTGAGAAATGCAAGTCCTGACTACTTTGTAATATTTGGTAACCTCTCTAGTTTGGGGTTCTTTATCCTTCAAGGTCATTATGTTGGGAGTGTTCCATTGAGAAGACTTGGGGACATGTTCTCTAGAAGGTGACAGTCCGTAAAGCTTGTGAGCAGTCCATGACCTTAGGTCCAGTTTTCCATATGAGGTTACAGAGGAGGTTGTAATCCTCTTATTTTCCCTCCTTAATTTCAATATTAAGATATAATTAAAAGTAAACGCACCTCTTAAGCAGGGCGTGACGTCCAAGTCGCACATTTTTACAAGCAGAATATTGTCATAAAATCTCCATTTAATTAAACCAAATCACATTGGTGTGTTCTTGGAAGATGTGATTACAAGTGAAAAGTTCAACGTATAGTGAATTTCCCACAGCAATTCATTCAATGGTGGTAACGAAAGACGCCCAGAACTTGTAAAGGGCCACAGAAAAAAAGCTGCAACTTACATAAAGGCGACAAGAGAAGATATGAATATAAAAATTCCTATAGAAAAAAGATGAACCTTTACTCATCTGTAAATCCCCTGATACCGCTCCAGTTTTCTCACTGGTCCTGCAGGGACGGGGAGAGGAGACGTAATCCATAGTTCTCTATGAGAACTGTGAATTACCGTAATGAATGGGCCGTTTTCGGCCCGTAATTGGCGCACTTCGGCGCGTAATTACGGACCGAAATACGCGCCATTTTAAGCCGTGTGAACATGGCCTAACCTCTACAACATGGGCAAGACCAAAGAGCTTTCTAAGGATGTTAGGAACAAGATCATAGACCTGCACAAAGTTAGAATGGGCAACAAAACCATAAGTAAGACACTGGGTGGGAAGGAGATAACTGTTGGTGCAATTGTAAGAAAATGGAAGAAATACAAAATGACTGTCAATGGACGTCGATCTGGAGCACCATGCAAAATCTCACCTCGTGCGGTATCCTTGATCATGACGAAGGCGAGAGATCAGCCTAAAACTATTTAGAAATTTAGAGATGATCTGCAAAGAGGGGTGGACCAAAATTCCTCCAGACGTCTGCAAACCTCATCATCAACTACAAAAAAAGTCTGACTACTGTACTGGCCAACAATGGTTTTGCCACCAAGTATTAAGCCTTGTTTGCCAGAGGAATCACATACTTATTTCTCGCTAAAAAATGCAAATACATTTTTATAATGTGATTTTCTGGATTTTATTTTGGATATTCTATCTCTCAATGTTAAAATTATAGACTGTTCATGTCTTTGTCAGTGGACAAACTTACACAATCAGCAAAGCATCAACTCCTTATTTCCTTCACGGTATGTGTTCTCTGCAACGTAGTTATTAGGGTATTTGGCGTCTGATGAAATAATACTAATTGTCTTCCACCACCAAGACGGACCTGCTTCAATCTACACAGCTGGTGCCTCTGTCAGTGTCCTAAAGCAAAGGGGCAAACTGTCAAAAAGCAGACTATAGCTTCCGATGGATCTTGTTATGTATCGCCACTTAGTACTTTGAGTGCTCATTAGCACACAGATATCTGTATAACCTGATTTTTAAATATATGTCTTCCAACTGTGTGTATGTATGGGGTATTGAGCTTCTCTGTGCTAGGTATTCTTTTATTAAAACAACAATGCAAGAGTACCTTGGTGGTAATGACGAGAGCAGAACAGTGCACCCCTGTGCACTCAAGGTACTTAGTAGAGGCATAAGGATCCAAAAATCTGATAATAGTAAAAGTGGTCATAAAGATGTCCTCCAAATGCTAGATTTTACACTGGAAGATGGCAGAAGCTAATGTTAGTCAGCTTGATCTATCTGGAAGAAATAGGCCAGATCTTTGTTCTGGTTTGCTGGGGCCTTAAAGGGGTTGTCTCACTACATCGATTCATCTTACCTCAGTCCTGTTTTCTTGGTTTCACTTTGCATTCAGGGACCTGTTTACTATCTTCTTCTAGGCTGCAGTAGAAGCCAGGTCTGTAGCTATAGCAACCAAGCAGCCTATCATGAGAGATTGAACAGGTCTGTAGCTATAGTGACCTGAGGAGCTGATGCAGCCCATACAAGAGGGGATATCTAGGAATACCTAGGACACTGTTAATGGACATATTTGCCAAGTGACTTGTTTTTGCAAGATCTTTAACATAAAAAGCAGCAATCCTTGTAGTGAGACAACCCCTTTAACTTTGACTGTGTCTCATGCAATGAACATCTGTCTACTGATCAGGGGCGTAACCAGGATTTGTGGGGCCCCATAGCAAACTGAGATGGGGCCCCACCATCAATGATAATAAACCATAAAAGCGCCTACATAAATAGTATTAATTAAAGGAATCTATATACTGTCTTATATCAGTGAACACAAGTTGCACTAGAGCAGAAAGCCACCAAGTAACATGTTCCCTACATGAAAGGAACAATGTTCCTTGTACCTGAGTGGCCCCCTCAACCTCTGGGCCCCATAGCAGCCGCCATGTCTGCTGTGGCTATAGTTACGCCCATGCTACTGATTAAGAACTAGTCACTACAGGAGCCCTTTTGCTGGCTGCAAAAAGGAACTCAGAATATTTTTGCTGCACCTGGATGCAGCAGACTGTAAAGTTCTTATCTCAATGTAAAGAAAACTGCAATCAACATGAGTAGTTTTTCACCTGCTGATAATGTGTACGTCTGAAAGCTACATATCAGTAAAAACAGGGCTTGTAAAACTGTAAGAAAGAGTCCACACAGACAGCATTACAGCCTGCATGCTTCCTAAAGGACATACACAAGTTGTATCCTAAGAGCTGTGCCGCTTATTGGCACCATATAACGATAAGCTGGAGGGAGGTAGCTGCATTCAGCCACCACCGTTTAACGTTTAAGGTATTTGCATAGCACCCTATATAAAATGAACGTTCTCTAAATGGTTAGCTAATATTAAGGAATCAGTCCAATGTCCGGGGTACTGCTCCACCAGGAGGCCACAGTTGTATGGGTTAGGGCTCTGTAGCCCCCTAAAAATTCCAGAATCCCTTTGACTTGTATTAGGGAACCATTACTACTAGTGTTGAGCGATTACGTTGGCCATCGACATCGGTCGATGGTCGATAGTCGACGCATCATCGACAAGTATAGTCGATGGTCATAGCAGATTATGATCGATGACCATTAAAGTCTATGCGAAGCAACAACACCTACATTCGTACACCCAACCAGGGCTGGAAAGCTGGAATTAACACCACAACAGGTCACACAATGGTATACTGCTACATCTTAGGCAACAGCACTTAGGTTATAAAAGCCACAGAAAAAAAAAATCACAGACCATCACTATCCCTGATCTTGTACCAATGACCTGACCCTTAAACCAGCATCACCCACAAATGAATAAAGTGCCCCAGAAGGCTGTATGAATTGAACCTCAATTTACTTGAACTGGACATTGACTATCCCCTGCGTCCTGAACGAGCATGAGCCCCAAACCTGCATGACCCCAGATTAAAAAGTGCCGAAAAAGGAGTCTTTCATCCACCATTTTAGTGAACGGATATTTGTCATATAACTTGTCCCTTACCGCATATGACCAACTCAAACCGTCTGACCCACAGTATTAAAAGTGCCGGAAAAAGGAGTCTTTCAACCCACCATTTTAGTTCACTACATATACTGTCCCTGACCCTGGTATCGCTGCCCTCTCCGTAATGAGTGCGACCAAGTTGATCTTCTCACTTGGAAATACTGTGTTAACGCTCCTGTTCCACCCAGGTGCCCTTTTTCTTGGCATTCTTTTTCTCATTTTACTCAACGTGCTGGAGGAAATTGTCTCTGTACTTTGTTTTCTCTGTCCGTGCTCCATACTCCATGTCCTCTGAATAACCTACATCTGTCAACGTTTTCCCTGTACCCCCTTCGTACAATTCAGAGAGAATTTTTTTACCAGCTATTTTGTACCATGAAAGTTTTTTTAGTAGTTTTTAATTCTAGAAAACATATTTTAAAATAGATGGAATCCCACCATGTCATTGTTCTCTTTTTTTATTGTAATAATGGTTTGTCTCAATACAGGATTGATAGCTATGTTAAAGATCTTGCAAAAACAAGCTCACTTTGCAATATTGATCCATTAACATGTCCCTACTTAACCTTTTAACTGACAGCACCATCACCCTGAGACACATTGACAAGTTTGGTGAAGAACAAATGCTGTTAGAAACAACATTTTGTTATAATGGGACCTTAATAATAGCTGCATGTCACAGCAAAATCCCCAAAAAATCAAAGCAGACCCTTGAGGCCACTTTGGACAATTGGTGAAGAACAAATGTCTGTTAGAAACAACATTTTTTTTATATGGGACCCTTGTAGTATTGCTGCAACAAAGTCAGCATGACCTTAAAATTATAAAAATGATCTCCACACTGTTTAAAATTGTGAGGAGATAAATGCCACTTAAAAGCACATTTCTTTCCGAAAGGTACGCATGATTATTGCTGTATCTCACAGCTACATGACCCCCAAAAATTAAAATATACTCCTATCTCAGCCACTATTAAAAATTGTGAGTGAGAAATGCCACTTATAAGCCACATTTCCTGTTCCAAAGACCAATAATATAGGCTGTATCTCACCGCATCATGACCCTGCAAAACCATTGACAATGCCAAAACTCTAAAGATAAAGTTGAGTAAATGGATTACGGTGGTTGTCATGAAACCTTCTGTCTTTTACAGCTCCTCACAGTAAATAAAAATACCAGCAAAATAACGTTATGGGGAAAAGAGAATAAAAAAGCAGTAAGAAATGATCATTTTAAAAAAAAGTTTTCAAGAGGACCATTTCTGTTTTGAAGAGGAATGTGAAGTAACTGGCAACTAATCGGTACCTCATCAATTGGGGCCCCAAAATCACCAGAGATTCATGCCTGATTCCATCTGATGAAAGTCAAACGAGTCCACAATATCTGTGGAAAGCCGATGCGTTGTCTGTAATGACTCCTCCAGCTGAGCTGAAGGTCGCTCACGACATGCACGCTGGCATCTGGGCAGGACAAAAACCTCTATCATGGCGAGCGAGCTTGTCCAATCGACCATTTCTGGTCCGCAGAAGTCAATAGGTCCCGAACACATACAAAAACACGGTGTTGAGATGCATAGATAGTCGTGCACCATGATCTTAAGCTGGTCTATGTGTGTGGATTGTGCCCTGCATTGCATGCGAGTTGTGAGTGGTAAACAAAGATTGCGCCAGAGAGTCTCCCATTGAGGCTTCGTGCCACCTTGCTGCTGTCTGCTGCTGCAGCTACGGCTACTCGGCACTCTACGTATCACGCTGCTGATGTTGTTTCCAGCGTGATATTGTGAAGCAGACGCAATAGATGTCACCAATGCTCAATCAGCAAGGTCTCCATTTCCTGCATTTACTACTCTTCTATTAGGGTGGGTGGAAGGCAAGTGCTGAAGTTTTTTTGTTTTGTACCGGAGATCCAGGAGGGTGCGGCACACCCGAGCTAACAGTTGCTCTCATTTGATGGCCTTAATGCAGAGAGTCATGTGGTGGAGGAAATGGAGCATCCAAGCACTCATGTGAGAGATGGAGCCTTAGATTTCCCAAGCCTCTGGTCGAGGGGCACAAGCCAAACTGATCTTCCTCAATCTTACCTCCTCCGCACTCAAATTCACGTCAACCTCTCCTTTCCATGGCAGGACGTCAGTAAACGTCCGGTTGGTCTAGGAATACCTCTCCTCCTCCTCCCTGCCTCCGGCACAGCTTCAACACAGCCATGACTTCCTGAGATGATGCACCCCCTAGAGAGCTGTTGACACCACTTGCACTACCCTGGACCCGAACCACTGCTAATGAAGACCGATGAAATGTGAAACTGTCAGGGCCTTTGATACTGAGCGGAGAGAAAGCTCCGTGTCTGCATCTGGTCCGTCACTCCTCCTCCGTCGCTGGCGGAACCTGATTTTCAGAGTGTCCAACGGAATCTTCCAAAACGAAGATCAACACAATGCTCATGCTGACAAGGACAATATCCGCACTGACCATATTCGTGACGACGTCTTCAAAACTGCAAGATGGTGCAGAGCTCTTTTCAACCTGCCTCCACTCTCGTGGCTCAACACCCCGGAGGTCCGCACCGCTGCATTCAATGCCTATGTGTCACTTCGTAATAGCGCGTAATGCATTGCGCTGCTAGCCACCCAAAAATCGCTGGAGCAAGTTGAGGGTGAGGGAATTCCAAGTGTTGCCAACCGTCCACAATGAGACGGTTGACGGGAGGCCGAGACTGACGCTGCAAACACAGCCAGGCGGGACGAAAGATATGAGTCGAACGCGGAAGTGCAACTTCTAGACTCGTATCTTCCTCACAGGCAGTCCAAGACCCTGGCAGTCTCTTTAGAAAATTTCTGGACGACAAGGTTTTCATGACAAGTGCCAGGCAAGGGATGGCTCCAGCTCTACCGATCTTAAAGGCGGCCAGCAGATTTCGCCCATTATCGCACACCACCTTGCCTGGCACAAGGTTCTTGTCACCCACAGCGCTCGTCTACGTTGCGGAGAGCCGTCCACAGCTCCTGACCGTGTGTGGCGGGACGTCTCCCAAGACAGATTTACATTTCAACACGTCCTTGTTTCTAGGAGGCACGTGACGCCTACCAAGGACCTGGGGAAAGAGCCCTGCCCCATCCCCTGCGGTGGTTTGAAGAGCGTGCCGCCGAGCCTGAGAGCACTCGACACCCCAGAGACATCCACCCAGCTCACCAGTAGCTTCCCAGAGATATAGCGCCTGGCCGTGCTTAATATCCAGTGTCGTGGTTTGCAGATGGACTTTTCCGGACCACATATGCAGACAACGCGCTTGATATTTTAGTGACACGTGCTTGGCCAGCATGACGGCTTGTTCTGGCAAGAATGCCTGCCTCGGCATCTAGGTTAATGGGGCCATGGCAAGGGCCATGACTCGGAGAACCCATCTGTTGTCCCCAGTACGGAAAGGCAACATTTCCAACCAAAAGCCTGGCAATGCCGACATTCCGGTTACCACCAAGGTCTATGCCTCTACTTATGCTTTACGCAAGGCGGCAATATACATCGCTGGTGAATCAAGGCTTGCTCAAAGAAGGCAGAGGCTTTGACAGTCCTGACCTTTTTGAACGGCGATAAGGAGGACGGGTTTTTGCGCTGACCGGCTGGCGGAATCATATCAGAGACTTCTGCGACCGCCCTCTCCCGTTTTGAAGCGAACCCGTACTGAACACTACCCATCGACCTTCCTCCTCTCCAGTGGATGAAGTCTCGCAAGCAAATTCTGCTGAAAACCACTTGGATCCGCAATGTCGTCATCAATCATCATCAACAACACAGGTGACTTCGTCGATCCTGACAGTCTGCATCCAGGACTGCGGCTACAAGCAAGAGGACTGCAAGGCGTTGCCCACCGCCCGAGGATTTTTGGCCGATTGACCGCTCCTCTCCTCCTCTGATGCATACAGTAACTGGGCGTCAGAGCAAGAGAAAACATCATCTTTGGCCTCTGATCTTTGACATCCTTCTGACCCCAACCTAAATTTTGTTATCAAAGAGGACTTTCAACAATGGATATCCACAGTGGTGGGTACACTTTTGACATTTGGGCTGCATTCATGTTGGACGTATGCCTGATGAATGCTCGATGCACGACATTTGTGGGCCGTGACTGAGAGACGAGGAATACACAGACTGCTGGATGCAGGTTGCATTAACCTCTGAAGGACAATTGGTGAAGCTGTTCGTTACTAGATACACAGGCCCTGACCAGCGAGGACTGGCCTGGACGGTCCTGCAACCGACGATCCGCTGCATGCGTGTTTGTCGCCAGCACGGAAAGGTAGCACCTTCACTCGTACCTCACCTCCTGTCCTACCCCCCTCTTTGCTCGCTTACCACCTGCATTTCGCTCCATGCTTTCAGAAACATAAAAATTTCAGAAGTATGAAAGAGTTTGGAAGTCTCTTATTAAAAGACGGCAAATCACAGCTATTCTCAAATCCCTCAAATCTAAACAATATGCTGTATTCACATTAACTGCAAATAAACTATCACAAGGAGCTTGACCTGCGCCAAGTGAAAAACAGGTATGTAATGTTATTCGGATATAAAAGGTATTTTTTTGCACTATCAAATTCACCTTGGTGTAACTACAAAAATTGCTGGATCAACTTTTACAACTGCAAGTTGGCGCTATCATCAAATCTGACTGGGCAAAAGTGCAAAAAACACGTATCTGTAATGTATTGGATAATAAAGAAAGGAATTAATTTTGGCACCTTTCAATTCACGTGGTGACTACAAAATTGCTGTATTCACATTAAGTGCAAGGTCCTCAAAGAACAAATCTTAGTGCCCAAAGTCAAAAATCACAGTATCGTGAAATTTAATCGATAATACAAGGTATTTTTGGCACCTATCAACCCTTCTGACTACAAAATTGCGTGGATTCTAATTTACTGCAGAGTTTGATATATAACAAAGGTGGAATGGTAAAATTGAAATAACACCTATCTGAAATGAATACTGATATTTAAAGTGAATTTTCTGCACCTCTAACACAAGAGACCTCAGTTACTAGAAAAGATGTGATCCGTATAGTAAGTTCAGGCTCCCAATATCCAGGAAATATTTCAATAGAAAACTTATTTAATAATAAAGCTATTGCACCTGCAATACTCCTACCACTAATCTTGGTAACTTTACCAGTAGTTCTTTATAAGCTTTCTGTGTTCGCTCGCCCCCCCCCCCCCCCCTATCCCCTGTGACTTTACAGCTACGATGCGCCTTTTACAAAATTCTCTACCTAACTACATTAAAATCTTCAAATCGTTGTATCTAACTAAGTTGTAGGATCACAGCTACACTGTAGAGCTTTCTCTGTGAAGAAATAGACAAAATTTCGCCGAGCCAGTTGGACACAGCAAACAGAGCGCATCTTCCTACTGCTATGAGATGCTGAGAGACACTGAGGGCTGAACGAGGAAGGCTTTCTATTATAACGAGGTCATGTGATTTCTTGCCAGCCATTCGCACCATACACAACCCAGTCATGACTGTCCGCACACACATCTCACCCTCTCTATTCATGTAAGCTGATTTGCTGGCCGCCAAAATGACAGAAGAGCCGAAAATGGCGCATCTTTACAATAAGATGCACGAATTTAACCTAAATTATCGCATGATCTTAAAAATTCGATCAACATAAAAAACAGTGCGATTTCACTTGTCATAATAATCGCTCAACACTAATTACTACCAGTGATGCAAGATAGTTTTACAGATTTTGCAATGGGGCTTTGTGATCTGTTTTAAACTTGAGCAATTTTATGTTGTACTTACCCCAGACTCAAACACCTTTAAAAGATAGTATTGGTTTTGGCTTCAGCTCCCAGAATACTTCACTCTTGATATGAGCAATTAGGGCCACATGTATTAAACCGGTCTAGGTCTAAGACCGTCTTTGTTGCCCATAGCAAAAAAACAGAGTTCCCCTTTCAT
This sequence comes from Phyllomedusa bahiana, assembly GCA_025379985.1. Classification (NCBI taxonomy): domain Eukaryota; kingdom Metazoa; phylum Chordata; class Amphibia; order Anura; family Hylidae; genus Phyllomedusa; species Phyllomedusa bahiana. Next base: position 35,244 of record JAODAL010014728.1, read on the forward strand.
TTTTTTAAGGCACTATATGAAATAAAAAGGGCTCTCTGATTGTTTGATATGGGCAACAAAGAAGGTTTTACACAAAGACAGTTTTCATACATCTCCCCCTTGGTGTTAATATGCCCATGCACCAAAGCTTGTTCTATTCCTCCCGTCTTCCCAACTCGGCTAAGCATTAATGTGTTGTCAATGGGGAGAAAAGGGAAAACCACTTTGGTGGTGATTTATTTTAATTGAAGGCGAAAAGATCAGACATTAAAATACAATACGCCCAATCCCGCTAGAGAGTTGGCCGGTCCCACCAGGTTTGGCTGACATTTCTCTAATAAATGGGGGCATTTAGTCTCAGTGCTCAACCTACCACAATAGTATTTGACATGTCTACGATATATCAGAAGTGAGATTTTCCTATTAATTAGAAATTAATTACCACGTTTCTAATAAATGCTCGGCTGCCCCAGTGATCCTGGCCAATGATGACATCTTGTAGTCTTCATGTGACCCTCCAGTCACTCACAGGCTCCACTGGTCACATCGGGTACATTCAGCTACATTCGGTACAACCGGTACATTCAGCAAATGACAGCTGAGGCTTGTGAATGTTTGCAGAGTTACATGAAGACAGAATAGTGATGTCAGCAGCCGGGATCATTGGAAGATGATCGCAGTGCTGGAATGAGAGAGTTAACAAGGTTTTTATTTTCCTTCAAATTTAATCATGCCCCAATGGACTGACGAGTATTTACTAGAAAAATAGTAATTAATTTCTAATAAATTAGAATAATCTAACTTCTGAAATATGATAGGCATGTCAAATAATAGTATACTGGAGACTAAGGGCGACATGTCCGAAAATTGGCATCGCTGCATCAGATTTTAGGCGCATTTAATCAGTGTAGAGTGCGCCTGAAAGTACAATCCTTTCAAAAATCTGGCGTCTGGTATACCTTGCATAATAAATGTAATATGCTTAAATAGCATATCATTGATAATCTATGTAATGCGCTTATTGAGGCGCATTGGTGTAACAGGTGCATAACATATCATTAAGAGTGTATGTTACGCGCCTCCATTGGGGACATTGCCCTTCGAAAGTGACAGCATTTGTACAGAAGACAGAGAGACATGGCGCTGGAACCATGGACCAGAGGAAGATGGCTATACTTTTTGTTATTTTACTGGGTACCTATAGCAATGCTTTTTAATGAGATGGAAAACCCCTTTAAGAGTGCGTGACTGTGCTCAGAAATCCCATTGAGGTAAATGGAGAGAGACATGAATCTCTGTTTGCTGTACATGCAGCAAGAATGAGGTTGGGAGGTAAGGGAAACCCCTTTTAAAAGAATAGGCAGGTTCAGAAGAGGACCAGTATTCAACAGTGCATAGCCATAAAATGTACAATAATGAAATAACCCGTTAACCTCTGTAAGTATGTCTTCAGAGTGGAGGAGAAGATCCAAAGACATTGGGGAGAACATGCAATCTCCATGCCCTGAGCTGGATTCATACCGAGGACCCCAGTGCTAGCCGCTGTGCTGAAGTCAGTGGAATGAATGCAATATAAAGCATGACAAATAGAAAATGTGTTGCAAAAAAAATAAAAATAAAAAAGTGTAATCAAAATAGTGTTTAAAAAAGCAAATAATAATATTTAAGTAAAATAATAATAAAAAATAAAAAATGTAGAGTCACGATTTAGGATATTCTTGTCCAAGATATTTCCCGATTGCAAATGCAAAGTGTGGCTAAAATGTAGAGCCACCTTTTGAGACCATTTCATACATAAATCTGCTCCAGGGACTGTGCACCACATTGCTATGTTACTTCTTGAAAGCGCTCCCTACCACATAATAGCACAGTATGTAACACTGTAGCATAACACAAGTGCTTCATTTGTAGATTCGAGTCCTGCTCTGGCTGCTGTAGCACCATCTGCCTCAAAAGTTCGCCCGTACTGTGCAGTCAGAGATGCTCTTCTGCCTACCTTTTGTAACGGGTGGCTATTTTAGTCACTCGTTGCCTTCTAATCACTCGAACCAGTCTGCCCATTCTCCTATGACCTCGTGCACCAACAAGGCATTCCCCTCCACCCCACCCGCGCCCACAGGAATGCCGCTCACAGGATGTTTTTCTTTTTCGGACCATTCTCTTAAACCCTAGAGATGGGTTGTATAGGGAAAATCCCAGGAATCAGCATCTTCCATGAACATACCTCAGACAGCCCTTCTGGCACCACAACCATGCCACATCAAAGGCACTCAAATCACCTTTCTTTCCCATACTGATGCTCGGTATGAACTGCAGAGATTGTCTGACCATGTCTACATGTCCTAAATGCATACTGAGTTTCCGTCATTGATTGGCTGATTAGAGAATTAAGTTTAACGAGCAGTTGTGACAGGTGTACCTAAATAAAGTGGCTCGGTGAGTGTATAATGTATATATTAGTTGCAGAATCATTTTTAAGGCTATGGCTCAGAAACTTTACACTTATCTGTAGCCTGAATTGTGATCTTCCATCTCCTATTGATAACCTCATCATCAGTGCACTTCACACCTAATTCAGATTCTGCTTAACTTGGAGATCTTATTCTGATATCCTTCTAGTAGAATAGACCAAAAGAAAAGCTGGTTATTGTAAAGCCAGTAGATATCCTGTCTCATGACAGTGACTATAATGGAAAATGCAACCACAAAGTTCTTGTCCCAATATATATAGTGTGTGTATATATACACTATGGGCGACATGTTCATGAACGGGCTTACCCTGTTTTATTGGCGAATATCTCGCCTCCCGCACCGAATCCCCCTGCACGCAGGATGCGGTGTTAGGCGCAGCCGTTCGCCACTTTCAGCTGCGCCCCGCATGAAGGGGCCCAAGGGCCGCTGTTGGGCGCAGTGTAGGCGTTCCGGGCGGGAACAGCTCGGCGCGACTCGTATAACTCCCGAGGCAGTACATCGCAAGTCAGCAAAAGCGAGCGACAGTGCCGCTCGCAAGCCTCCGACAGATCAGACCTGGTGATTCTGGTCTAAATGCTCCCGGCGGCGGCGAAGTGAAGCAGGATCAGTGAACATGCGATGAAGCAGATAGAAATCGCGACAAAGAAATTTCGGCGCTTTCCGCTCCGTGCAGCAATTATGAATCCTATAAAATCTCTTTTATAAAGGTGAAAACAGGGACCCATTATAGACTTATGAGAAAAAATAGAACCCAATCATATTCCAAGCGGACAGTTCAAAAACTACATGTTTAAAAAATGAAATGAGCTGATTGGTTGAGCAAGCGGGGACTCTTCCAGCTCTCTATGACCCAATCAGACGCAGCTACTTTTTCTATAGGGGAAAAGAAAATGCCGAGCGAGCTCTGTTATTGGCTAAGTTAAAAAGCGCCGTATCTTTCGGACCAATGGGAGAGCGAGGACGCTCCGATGGTTTTTCCTAATCAATCTGAGATCACAACGTACATGGCCGAACTCATATTATAAGACAACAGAAGTTGTCACTATGTGTATATAAAACGAATAATAATTATGGGTGTAAACAAAAAAAAATATTAATTCCAATAAAATCATGTTTATGTTATTTTTTGTTGCACCCATACATTGAATCACTTGCTACAAAATAAAGAAATAAACATGATTTATTGAATTAATTATTTTTTTTTCTTACCCCCATAATATGATGGTATGAGAAAGAGCTGCGCGATTCATACATCCGCACCGACAAGTGAAAATATTCTTGCTGTTCTCCACCTGTACTCGCATCGAACAGATTTCGGCGCAGAGACCGAAAACAGCGCCCAGTCACCGCTACTGCGCCATGTTCAAGGGGGGGGGGGGGGGGACGCACACACCCCACCACTGGGGGGGAGGGGGGCGGTCACCACTGGAAACCTACACACTAGCAGCCAGGAACTTTTCCCCGCATGTACATCTGCACCTCCTCGACCGGCAATCTTCGCGCACTCCGCTCTTGCGCCTCAGTCCCCGCTCTGCGCCTAACACACTGCAGTGCGCCTGACTTTTCCCCCGCATGAAACCGCGACTACCTCCGCGGCGTATCGCAGCGCAGCGCTGCACTGCACCAAAGTCCCGCACTGCGCCTAAACACTATTCAGGTGCGTGACTTTACATTGGATTATGGAGCGCGGCTCCCCGCCCGACAAAATCAGGCGCAGATTTCGCCAAAACTACGAAAAGACCTCACCCGCGAGCTGTCTGAAATTCGCACTATATCTTATATACACTAGATCTATCATACATTAATCGCATTCCACTACACTACTGAGTACAGAGCACAGTGGAGTGAGTTTGAATGAGATGGCTTCCCTCTACCACCTGCTTGGTTTCATCCATGTCACACCTGGGGTGGAACACTAACTCAGAAGTGAGTGTTTGTGATTACTAGGCAGGGGATAGACTGAAAGTAGCTGGAGACGAGCTGAAACACTATGGATCACTAAGGTAGCAGCTAAAACAAAAATGGTACAACATTTTGAATAATGATGGTGAAAATGTTTATTATTTAATTTGCAAGCTTCCTACATCAATTTTAGTTTATGGTAAAACCTCTTTAAAAGGGTTGTCTCACTTCGCTGCTTTTTTTCATGCGTCCAGTCTCTTCCTGGTCAGGCTGTGGGTAATTAGCATATCAGCAATGTTATACAAAGATCTGCTAATTTCTCGGAGATTAGATAAAAATCTCCTGCTCTCAGGTCCAGAGAAGCTTCAGAGCTAAAGTAAACATTAGTAATTATTCTCTTTTGTTTGTAAGATCAGATAACACTCAAGCTCTCAAGGTGCCAGCAGTTCTGTGTGCTACCTGTGTGAAGACATCACCCCTGCTATCAGATAAGACACACGGCAGGGGAGAGCAGGGCAGAGGAGGTCAGTAACCTAGAGAAACATGAGTGCAATTAGAGCTGATAAAATCGCTTTTATCTCCTCAACAACGAAAAATAAACAAATTGGGAAAAACATCATTAATTACTGTTCCCTACATGTTGAAAGCTAATCTGAAGTGAGACAATCCCTTTAAGTTTATTTGTATTGGTGATAATTGGCCATATTATAGGATGTTAACATTTTCTGATCTATTTTTCTTTAAAACTTTAAATACCTATCACAAAAAAACCACTCTGAACTTTTCAGTCCAGGTTTGCCAGTGTTTATTTATTTAACATTTAGTTTTTCTTTTGCGTGATATTTATTTATTTCTTTATTTGTTTTACACATTGTGTCCTCATGAGGTCACAAAAAGACTTCTGGGGGCATTTTCACATATATTTTTTTTATTTCTGATTTCCCCTGTAATTGGGGCTGACAGATGAGCTTCAATTAGATGGTAAATTCAGCCACCAGAACTCACTACACAGTTGGTTTGGGTCTGTTAAGACCCAGCAGTTCCTTCAGTTACTGAGTCCTTATATTATGTATTTGAACAATAGTTTCTGGTGTCATTTTTCAGTCATATAAAAAAGCAGATACAAAAGGAGAAATCAAAGTTCATGCTGTAATCTAATATGTCCCTAGGTATAAAAAAAACCAAACAATAAACTGCCTGCATCTTTCAGGTTTTTGCAATTAGGATAAATGTTCTACTTTTAGCTAATTACAATGTCTCCTGGTCAAGTGATCACACAGATGAATTGTTTTTAACAAAATGCAGCTTTGATTATTGTATGGCAACTTGTGGTTTACCTGTATTATCATCACGTCAGGTCATATTTTTATCACTCGATATTAAGCCAATTAGGTTCCTGTTTATTGACAGCAAGCAGAGACGTGAAACATTATGAAGAATATTATGAAGAATAACTAAACAATATGTATTGTATGTATTGTAAATGGTTAAGAAATATTACTATATATTGTTATTGTATAATGTCATTTGCTTCAGCTCTCATACCCCTATTTATAGACATCTGATATAAAATTATTTTAAAATATTTTGTAAATCAAGGGCCCCATGTATGAAACTGTTTAGGTTACTATGGGCAACAAAGTGAGTTTTAGACCTAAACAGTTTCATACATGTGGCCCATGGTATCTGCCAAACATAGATGATCTGAAAGACGTGTGCACAGTCAATGGTCCAAAATTCCTTCTCAAGGTTATGCATATCCTACTGGCAGCTACAGAAACCTTTGGGGGAGATCAGTGCTGCTAAAGAGCCAATCAATTGAGTCATTTTGGATTGGTGTGTATGTGTAGATATATATACCATACATACACACGTGGGCGAAATTATTGGTACCATTCGATTAAAAAAGGAGAAACCCACAATGGTCACTGAATTAACTGGAAACTGACAAAAGTAATAATCCGTTTAAATTTACTAAAAATCAAATAATGAAAATCAGACATTGCATTTTAATATTGGTTCAATCCCAAAAAAAAAACCCTGATACTGGCCTAGACAAAAATTATGGTGCCTTTAACTAAATATTTTGTTGCATAACCTTCTGAGTTAAACACTACAAATAAACAATTTCTGTAACTCTCAATGAGACTTCTGCCTCTGTATTTGGTCCATACAGACTGCTACAGTTGTCTCAGGTGTGAAGGTACCTTCTTCAGACTGCACGTTTCAGCTCCTTGCACATATGTTCAATAGGATTTAGATCAGGGCTCATAGAAGTCATTTCAGAATATTCAATGTTTTGCTCTTAGCCATTGTAGGATGTTTTGGTTGTGTTTTGGGTCATTATACTGTTGGAGGACCTATGACTTGCGACTGACACCAAGCATTCTGACACTGAGCAGCATATGTCGCTCCAGAATGCTTTGACATTCTTAAGATTTCATTGTACACATTCAAGACACCCTGTGCCTAAACCAGCTAAGTGAACTGAAAACATAATTGAGTCTTCTCCGTGTTTCCCAGTAGGTAGAATGTACTTTTCTTTGTATGCTTCATTTTTGCATCTGTGAACATAGATCTGATGTCACTTGCCAAAAAGCTCCAGTTTTATCTCATCTGTCCAAAGAACATTCTCTCTGAAGCTTTGTGGTTTGTCAATTTAAATTTTGGCAAATTCCAGTCTTGCATTTTTATGATTTGCTATCAACAGTGGTTTCCTCCTCAGTCAACTTCCAAGAAGCCACTTTGGCAAAGACTGTCATGGATGGTACAGTCCGACACTGATGTACCTTGACCTTGGAGTTCACCTCTAATGTCTTTGAAAGTTGTTCTTTGCTTCTTGCTTACCATTCGGATTATCCATCACTTAAATTTGTCATTAATTCTCCTCTTGAGGCCATTTCCAAGGAGGTTGTATACAGACCCATAGACCTTAAACTTCTGAATAATATGTGCAACCGTTGTAAATGGAACATCCAGCTGTTTGGAGATGGGCTTGTAGCTTTTACCTCTAACATGTTTGTCTGTAATTTTCTTTCTAATCTCCTGAGACAGCATTTCACTTAGCTTCCTTTGGTCCATGTTCAGTGTTTTACAAACCATGATAACAAACACCACAGTGAATTATTTTTAATCCTTTAAGTAGGCGGACTGAGTGATTACAAGTTTTAAGACACCTCTGATTCTAATAACAGGACACACTTTAGTTTCACACATCCCTGTGGTCAAATTATTTTCATAATTTTATAGGGGTACCATCATTTTTGTTCAGGCCAGTTTCATTATTTTTTTTATTTTTTTTTTGGTTGAACCACAATTCAAATTCAGTGTCTGATGTTCATTTTGGATTTTCAGTAAATTTAAATGTATTATCACTTTTTGTCAGTTTCAGGTTATTTCAGTGACCATTGTGTTTTTTTTTTTGTTTGTTTTTTGTTTTTAAAAAGGGTATCAACAGTTTTTTCCACATTTATAAGAAAATAGTAAAACTATATAAATAACAGACATTTGTGATATTTATGCAATGATAGTAATGGTCAGACCAAAAATTATGAACGTGACTATTGCATTTGTAACTAAGACTTTAAATTTCTCAATCATCTACAAAATCTACTGTGAAAAATGGGGGTGAGGGGAATGAACAATACTCTTAACCTTTATATCTCAGCCTGGGCAATGCAAATAACTCCTGTCTGACTGCACAGGAAAAGGAAAGTTATGAAACCGTGTTTACATAATGAAAAAAACATATTGTTTTATAAAGTAATAAAAAGAAATCATGTACAGTACAATAGGCATTATAGTGGTGGAAAGCTGGCAGCTGGCAATCTTGGGGGACTAACAGAAGAAAATGGCTTGAGGCATGTAAGAATATCTGCACATTCCGAAGAAAACAATGGTCCACATTTATTAACATGTTTATTCAAGTTTTTGGTGTCATATGCGACTTCTTAAAAGTTGCATTGTAACATGCTTTAAAATTGTCCAATTTTTTGCAACTTCTCACTCGTTAAAATTGAATAATGATATAAAGAAGTGCATGCTCTCCCAGGAGACTAGTTCAAGCCATATCTGGTAAACAGACTAAGAAGAAATGCTCAAAATTTATGGCTCGAATTTCTACCTGATTATAAAAAACAAAGAAATATTTTTCTCATGTTCGAGAGTTTAAAATGCATACAAATGAAGTTTTAAAGCAAGTCTCACCAACTAAAATCTCCACTTTAAATATTGTAAAATTTTGCACTATTAGAAAAGGTGGCCCATTACCTTTTACACTACAGCACAATGTATATGTAACTTTCTTGAGAAACATGTTTTTCCTAAGACTTACAGTAATGCCACAGGTAGAAAATAATAAGTTGTGCACTATCCTTTATAGGGGTTATTCAGATTAATTCAATTACAGCAAAATGAGTAATGGGTGGGGCAGAAAAGAAAAAAAAGTGATACCTACCTCTTGGTACCCCACCACTACAACTCCAATGCTTCCTGGTTATGCTCCTCTTCACTTCGAAGTTCTCAAAGTGAAAGGTTTATGCTTCATTTACTCATCTGGAAATGAATAGGTTTGGATGCCAGGGAACTTTGTGTTAAGCTGTGCATCACGGTCCCCGGACGTGTTTGTGTCAGCGCTCTCACCCCGGTCACTGCCAGCGTCTACTCACCTCTCCACCCTCCTGCTCCATTTCTCACTACTGCCAGCAGCAGATGCGCAGTACAACCTCCCTAGGGCACGCGCCAGCTATTAAAGATTTAAAGGACCAGGCATCATTTGCCTTTCAATATCTGGCCACCTCCTGTTTCTTAAGGAACTTCCTCCATTCAACCCGTACCAGTGATTGCTGGTGATTCCCAGTGTCCTGCTGAGAGTTTGCTTCATTGCCTGTGTTTCCTGGTTCTGACCCTTGCTACTGGACTTCTGACTACACTTGTCTGCCACCTGCCTTGACTTCTCTGCCTGTGACCCGGATTATGCCTCTGCCTGTTCCCTCTGTACCATGTTTGGCACTTTGTACGTCACCGCGAGTGGCCACATCAGGAGTAGAGACCTGAGAGTTTCCTGCAGCCAAGTCCACTCCACTTTGCAGTGGGCTCTGGTGAATACCAGGGAACTCCTTAGGTTCCCTGGCGTGGTCAGTGTCATGACTCATGATGACCCAGCAGAAAGACACCTGCAGCCGATACACTTTGGAGCTTCAGTGGCAGGGGACTGGGAGGTATTACTCTTTTTTTAATTAATCCCTAAACAGGGCCCCATTTATTATTCTATTAAACTGGACGACTGCTTTAATTATACCTAGCAGCAGCCACTCATCCTCCTTCTTTTGGGTGGGTGCCTAGGTATAAAACTGTGGGATTAAATTTTGAACATTTAATATGCATTTAATCCTTTTTTTAACATATTTCTAAAAATTAAGGAAGGGGAAGAAAAGAAATGAAGAAAATCCCACATTCCCTTTTATACAAGTCTTTTTACATGACTCTTTGAGGTATCTGGAAGATGAGTTTCATTGGAGTAAATCATGACTATTGACAGAAGTCTCTTACCAGCCAAGGAACAATAATACCTATTATGAAACCCAGAAATGGCTTTTGATCATAATATCCAAGATATTTCTTTAATTTAAATATGTCAATATAAATACCCTCAAGTTTTGTATTCAATCATACTTAGAGTAGCGATGTTAAATTTACTGCTCACAGTTTTAATAATTTATATGTTACTGTTAACTGGTCCCATGATGGAAAACAGAATAAATTGTGTATTTTATAAGCAATAAAGACAAGTAAAATCACAGCTACAATATTATGACATTAAAAATGAGACATTTGAAGATTTAACGAGAACCCTCAGGCTCTGAAGCATGGACCTTGGCCAGGGACCTGCAGCTTCTCATTTAACTTTGTCTGGGATGCTTTCAAAGTCTTTGACAAAAGAGAAATTCACATCTAAGTGACAGAAAAATGAATGCTTAGATTAAAATGTCAGCTTGATCACACTAAATGCTATTCGATCAGACAAAATGTTTAAAACAGAGAAGGTAAGAGTCTGCCTGCTATAAACCTAAAGTGTACAAGACTCCTAACGTGTTTCACAGTTTTACTAGATTAATGTTTTAAGAGATTTCCCTCATTTATGCTAAATCAACTGGTAAATCAACTGGTATTGCCATAAATATCTTATTAGAGGTACTCACTTTGCTTAATCTCTCATATATCATAACAGACAGTGACCAAGCATGCATGGCCAACTAACCTGTAAAGGAGGTTGAGGTTGTGTAATTCTTAGGTGGGTATGCCCCACCAAAGCTTGACGAAGCACCCTGCTGTTCTTAGCCACAAACATTGTAAAATATTAATCAAATTTGGTGGATTAACAGCTGATCATGTGAATAACACAAGCATTATGTCATAAATGTGATTTTTCAGGCCGCAGCGCAGTCCTTTCTCCCAGGGGTACGGTAGAGACTCTGCTTTTGGCCATGATTTACCTGTATGTTTTCTGTACTGTATGAACACTGTTTGATTCTGTTCTGACAGGGATTTATTGACAACCTAGAGCAGGGTTGTAGATCGTTCTGTATGAGTGGTGAGTGACAGCTGCCTTCACCACTCACCTTTCTTGCCTGTTTGTCTGCGATCTGTGTGGTCTGGGTGTCAGAGTTCTGGTCCAATCACGGCCTGGACCGGGACTCTGACATCCCTTATGTAGACCACTTCTGCTCAGCAGCATTACTGGTTATAGTCTTTGAGATGGTGTGCTTGGTATACGGTTTGGTTCTCTTTGTCTTCTGACTTTGTTCCTGCCTCTTTGACATACGTTTATTGCCTGCCGATTCTGTACTTTTTTTTGCTCTCTCTGGTTATAATCCATTTTCGCTAGACCCTTCTTCAATGTGTTTGTTTGTCTTGTCTGTTCAGTGTTTGCACATATTCGGGGTAGGGACAATCGCCCAGTTGTCGCCGACCACTTAGGGTCAGATCGGCAAGCAAGACTTTGTGCCAGAGTGCACTGTCTGTCTGTCCCTAGCTGTATACTCTCTCCAGAGGTCCCTAACACATCAACTGATGCTTTGGGAGTGCCGTCCTTTCTTAAAAATTTACAATTGGAATTTTACCCATGGGCAGTAATGGTTTTTAGACATATGTATGACTGTAAAAGGTGCGTTGTTGCTGCCTTTGATAAGAAATTATTCTTGGCATCCATAGTAGTCATAGTGGTCTAAATACCATTTCCTTCTATATGTATAGTACATTGAAAACATTTAGCATTGTTGTTGACATACAGGGATACCTGAAAACCCATCCCTGTCACTTTCAATACTGCTTTTAGCAACAGAGCTGGGTTGAATCCATGTTACCCACACAGACACACCAAACTTTATTTTCCCCACCGCCAACCTCAGCACAACCTGAGCAATTCAGTATATTCAGACTATGGCTCTTATTGCTATATAGACATTGATGTATGAACCACCGATGCTGGTAATATGCATGCCAGACCAAATGTAATGCATTTTTTTCCTTTCATTTGTAAAATGCACCTTAAAGAGCACCTATCACCTCCACAAAAACACACAAAATATAATAGTAGATGACATTATATGACTTTTTTCAATACATTAGCAATCCAGAGAATTTATCTCAGTTTTACAGAGGAACATATTTTACTTTCACTTTCTTAGTAGAGCTCTGTATGTAGCAGGGATTCTTTCTGTTGAGAGATACCAACTGTGCAAGGGGAGCCGAGGACATAGCTGCTTGTACAGGGTAATTTGAGTCTCTCATTACATACACTGCAGCAGGCACGGCACACTGAGGACATAGTGTGACAGGGTTTACAGGCATCTACATTATACTGCTACTAGTGTTATATCCAGTACATACATAGCAGCCCAGGGTTTATCAGTGTGCTCATGATGTAGACTTCCTGGCTCCCCCTTTTACAGTGGACTCTTCCAGCTCAGAAGCAGTTACTTTGACACAACTGTCAACATAGTAATCCATCAAGCCATCATGTGCTGACTTGGCCCGACTTCAGAGCTGTCTTAAAGGGCTAGCGCTTTATTTAAAAACTGAATTACAGGTGAACTACTTTGATTTTTTCTAAAGAAGCATATTTGAGGAAGTGTTTGTATTCAGGTCTCCTGTTACTTCAAGAAGTACAAAAATCAAGGAGTACACAAGCAGGATAATGCTAAAAACAGCACATATAAAGCTATACTAAGTAACAGTACAAAGCATTTCCTTGCTGTAAACCCCCAAATAATGGTAATATAAGTATATTTCTAATGCATTGACTACCTGGTTCTTGGGATTTGTCAACAATTAATTTGTTCCAGAAGGCAGGCTGAGTACCAAATTAATTTTTTCTAGAATAATTTTAGGGGGTGTTTCCACCATGCACTCTGATGGCCTATCGATAGGATACTTCATAAAGGTGTGATAGGTATGGGTCTGAAAGTTGGACCCTGCATCTATCTCAGGAACGGGCCCCTGAAACTCTTGGCTCAGAATTGAAATGTCGTCCCACTTGCGCATGACTCTCCATTCTGTTCAATGGGAGTTCCAAATACAGCTTAGCAGTATGTTCAGCTGTACTTAAAAGTCCCATTCAACAGTATGGAGAATCATACACAAGCATGAACAACTCTCATTTCTGAGCCATGACTTTTGGGGGCACCTTGTTGTGGTGGATAGGCCCTCGCAATCTCGATCAAAAATACATGCTCGAATCTCAAATTTTCATGTATCCAAAAAGTAGCAGAAATACATTTTAAAGTAGCTCATATATTCACTTTGACTGTATCTTAGTGTTTATAGAGTGCTGCTATGATGTTGTGTTTGTATTGCTTGCCGCCACGCCAGCATGCACCTACATAATTTTATTCAAAATTGTTTTGGATATGCTAATCAATTTTTATTTTTGGATAATTTGCATAGGGGAGTGGCAGCCTCCATTTTGGTCATGCACTCCACCATTTCCACACAGTCTGCTTTTAATCAGAGCAGAATGTAGCTGGGACCTTCATTCCCTAAACGTATGGAGGCTGGAGAGGGCACCAAATAAGGTGAGATATTAGTGTAGGTTTCCATCTGACTGATGTCACCTTGTCGTGGTGAATGGGCCCTCACAGTTTTGATAAAAATGTGCACTAAGAAACTAAAATTTACATGTATCCAATAAGTAGCAGAAATGCATTTTAAGATAGTTCATCTATTCACTTTGACTATCTCTGAGCATTTAGTAGAGTACTGTTTATATGTTGTTGTGTTTGCATTGTTTGCTGCAATGGCAGTGTACACCTACATAATTTTCTTTAAAATTGTTTTGATCAATTTTTATTTTTGGCCCATATACAGGATAGATTTAATTGAATAAATCCTTTTCAGACCCCTAGAAAATCCACATTTCATAAGGCATTATATAAATTAACAGAGTTTTATTTTACTAAACAGTCATTAAAAATATATAGACATAAATAATGTTACACAGATCTATGCCTAAAGATGCAATTCCGTGAGCTGTGTCATTGAGTGCTAAAGAAATGTTGAATACCAAGACAATTTTCTTTTTCAGAACTCAATTAGTTTTGAGACTTTCAATGTTTGTCTGTATTATTTTATCATCCGCCCATTCCTCAACTTTGACACTACAAAAATGTAAGTCCATGTCCTTGTCTAGACTACTGTAACACCGTTCTCTGTGGCCTCCCATCCAGCACTCTTGCTCCCCTTCAAACCGTCCTCAACTCTGCTGCCCGTCTCTTCCACCTCTCTCCTCGCTACTCCTCTGCCTCTTCCCTCTGTCAATCCCTTCACTGGCTACCCATTGCCCAGCGAATTCACTTCAAGTTACTAACCATGACCTACCGGCTCTCCATAACCTCTCTCCTCCATACATCTCTGCTCTAATCTCCAGATACCTCCGCTCCTCACAGGACCTTCTTCTCTGCTCCTCACACAACCGTCTCCAAGACTTCGCTCGTGCTTCCCCCATTCTCTGGAACTCATTACTCCAAAACATCAGACTTTCCCCAGTTTCAAAAGCAAGCTGAAAACCCATCTCTTTAGGATAGCTTATAACCAACAATAACCCCACCACCAGTACACCGCCCCACAAACATGTCTGCCCCACACCTTCTGTCTCTCCCCTCCTTCCTAGTAGATTGTAAGCCTTTGCAGGCAGGGTCCTCTCCCCCTCTGTATCAGTTGCTAGTTACTTATCGTCACCAGTGTATTTGTTCGACATTTGTTATGTATGTAACTCCCCTTGAATGTACAGCGCCCTGGAATCGATGGCACTCTAAAATAAATAATAATAATAATAATTATAATAAAATGATGCAGGAGTGAGTTTTGCTTGTGCTTTCATAGAACATGGCTAGTATAAAAAATAATACAAGCAATATTATTATTCTACGACAGTGCTCAATTTATGCCCTTGCCCAGAATAAAATAATTTGCATATAATTTATATTTTATTTCCTTATGCATCAAACATCCAGGGAGCGGTGCCCACAGGATCAACATTTGTGGTAATGCAATAAGACATCATCATATCTTGCACCAAAGTATTTTATTAAGTGTTTGACTAAATGAGTGTGTTATATTTAACACATACTGTTTTTATTAGTATACATTACCAGATGATAGCCCATATATTTACATATTTTTCAGCTTACTTAAGACTAGGCATGAAAACTAAGTATAGTGAGTACAGACATCTTAAGAACTACATAAATAGTAGGACAAACACTGATAAAGGACTAGTCTCAATTGTCATAAAATGTACTAGATAGGCCGCTTCAGTCATTAATTTGGAAGGAACACTAGTGTCATAGCTATTGCCATCCAGCTGTATTGGTAGAAAGAGGCCCACTTCAGGTGTAAGAACTTTGCTCCTTTTTGTAGGCAGCAAGAAGTTAGTGGCTTCCTGCTCTCCAGCTCTACTATGTTTGTTCTCTGATATACAGTATAGTGGTATTATTTATAATTTTAATTATTGCTACCTATGCTTTTGTTTCAGTTTATTGTCCATAGGTGGAGGGGCACCCATTAATTTTGTATGGGGCCCTATGAATTCTGGTTATGCCCAGTGTCAGACTGGGGTTCTTAAAGGAGTTGTGTGGGAAACCAAAAAAAAATAAGAACATATAGTGCAGTAATACTAAAGAAAGGCAGTAACTATCTGTCACAATCCAGTGTGTGAACGACTTACAGACACTGTTATATCACATAATATTGCAATGTGTGATATTTCATTTCACTGGACCAGTGGGCGGAGCTACAGTTGTTAGGCGAACTGCATGACTGTATGACTACATCTCCCACAACAGCCACTTCCTCCCAGTTGAGCTGTAGATTCTATATACTATATCCAAAGTTATTTATATGTGTATGTACAGCCCTCAGTCTCCTTTTCACTCTGCAGAGCCATCTCTCATACCAGAAGTCAGTACAGCTCAGTTATGTCAGTCAGCTTAATCAGGAAGTAACTCTACTTCCTGTAGGACAGGTTTCTGCTGAAGAAGGTGCTCAGCGGCCATTTTGTTCTTCTATAATGATTATCCTCTACACAAAACGAGCAGACTTTTCTAATTAAAGATATTTAGGAATTTTTTCATTGAGACTTGTAGCTTATGTATTTAGTTTTCTTCTTTTCCCGGAGAACTCCTTTAAGGTCCACCAGTGAAGCTGATTCTGTTGGCCCACCAGAAGAGTTGATTCTGGGACCCACCTGTGGAGTTCATTTTGCTGGCTCACCCTACAACTGCTGTACATGACTGTACATGCCTCTTACAGTCTGCCACTTGCTTTTGCCTTTTTTTTTTTTATCTGCCTTGTCGCCCCTCCTGATACATATACAGTTTAAAAGCAACTCCAGGTCTGCCATGCTCAGGGACCCACCGAGTGCTTCCCTTGTTCTCCTGTGGCCAAGTCTGAGCCTGGTTACACACCTGGGAAGGAGCTAGTAGAGTTGTAGAGCAAAGCAACATGTCCATGTGTATGTCTAATACAGGCATACCTGCCATTAGGAAGATGCGGATTTGAGTTCATCTAAAACCATATCTCGAGGGTGGAAGGAACACTTACTACCAGGCTACAAGCCACTAAAATTAGCTACCACAATACCAGGAGCTGACCTTGTCCAGTCACCAGTATACACTGTTGAGATGACGGGTAAGCAGATGCTATCAATAATGGGGCGCAAAGAGGTATGGAGCGGGCTCAGAAGTTGAGCCTGCTCTAAACATGGTGCGTGCCAGATGTTATTTGCAGTCTCACCTGCCTTTAGCGGTCAGGAAAAGATATAACCCTAATTCCAAACGTTTAACTATTTAGATGCCGCAGTTAATGTGACCATGGCGTCTTAGAAGTTTTACTGGAAGGGGGCTCCCCCCTCACACCTCCCAATCAGTTCTGACTAATGAAAGCCCCCAGGCTGCCATTTTACTGCTCATATTACACCCTGTCAGAGTCAGAGTGTAAAAGGAAAGCTGTAACAGCACACAATTCTGTTATACATTATTATTGCAGAATAGTGTACCCACCATCTAGTGGTAAAGTACACTAGTGGGTAATCTGGAGAAATTTCACCCCATGCTTCCAGAAGCCCCTCCTACAAGTTGGATTGGCTTGATCGGCACTTTTTGCGTACCATAAGGTCAAGCTGCTCCCACAACAGCTCAATGGGGTTGAGATCTGGTGACTGCACTGGCCACTCCATTAAAATAGAAAAGCAGCTGCCTCCTTCTTCCCTAAATAGTTCTTGCATAATTTGGAGGTGTGCTTTGGGTCATTGTCCTGTTGCAGGATGAAATTGGCTCCAAACAGGCACTCTCCATAGGGTACGGCATGGCGTTGCAAAATGGAGTGATAGCCTTCCTTATTCAAAATCCCTTTTACCTTGTACAAATCTCCCACTTTACCATCACCAAAGCAACCCCAGACCATGACACTACCTCCACCATGCTTTACAGATGGCGTCAGGCACTCTTCCAGCATCTTTTCAGTTGTTCTGCATCTCACAAATGTTCTTCTGTGTGATCCAAACACCTCAAACTTCGATTTGTCTGTCCATAACACTTTTTTCCAATCTTCCTCTGTCCAATGTCTGTGTTCTTTAGCAAATATTAATCTTTTCCTTAGCCAGTCTCAGATATGGCTTTTTCTTTGCCACTCTGCACTGAAGGCCAGCATCCTGGAGTCGCCTCTTCACTGTAGACGTTGACACTGGCGTTTTGCGGGTACTATTTAATGAAGCTTCCAGTTGAGGACCTGTGAAGCTTCGATTTCTCAAACTAGAGACTCTAATTTACTTGTCTTGTTGCTCAGTTGTGCAGCGGGGCCTCCCACTTCTCTTTCTACTCTGATTAGAGCTTGTATAAAACTAACCATTATGGAGAGAAAATCCATTTAAATCATAATTTTTTAGGTTGCGTCTACACGGCAATGGTAAAATGGCACCGGATTCTGTTATTGAACCCGACGTTATTTTACAATCGCGGAACCGCGGTTTTTGGCACAGATTTTGTGGTCGGTATTCAGATTTTGGCTGGCCCTTTAACAATGAACTGTACTAGAAGCCGCTGTAATACAGCAGATTATAGAACATGTTCTGTAAGCCAGCGATTTGGAAATCCGACAATAGAAAATCTGAGCTGTGTAGACTACAGCTTGGATTTTCTATTGAAGTCTAAATACTGAATCTGCTTAAAAAAACTACTAAAAACTAGTGCCGTATAGACAAGGCCTTAGTTTCTTTATAATCTGCTTTAATACTGTATGCATAATTTTGCAAAACAATTAAGCTCACCATAGACATGAGTGAAAGGTTAGTTAACCTATTTGTAATGACAGGATTAGCCAGTGAGCTCATGTTTACAGGGGTCTTGCAACTTTCCTACAATGGCAGATATCAGGAGAAAGAATGATCAGGAAAATGTCTCATCCTCAGGAGATAAAACAATACTAGAGGTGTCTGGCAGGGGCTTATTCTCCTCTCCCTACTTAAGTAAACATACATGCCAAGCTGAGCTGGAGTTGGCAGAAATAGCCGTTGGCTAAGTCAACATTTAGCCGACAGCTATCTTATGTGTATGACTGGCTCAACATTGGAGATAAACTTCCACTGAGCCTTATAGTGGACTATATTAGAAAGATTAGATTTACAGTAAAGATGAAGTAGTGAATAATAACATTATATCCACCCTAATAAGACAATGACCTGTTTTGGCAAACTATAACTTTGGCAACCATTACGTTAGTAAGTAATAACATCTATCTCCAGTCTGTTTTCTTTTTGTTTCATTTAGCTCCATTTATGAAAGAAAAGACTGTATACACCTTGCCAAACAGTACAGAATTAACTAGTGAACTCTGTTATCTTTTTGAGTTAATACAAAACACGCCCTTGCCAGACACAGGATGCCTGGTGGGCATGTAATTAAAAAAATCTGTAATTATTCCTTGTATTGTCAAGTCAAGGGAATCATGCCCAGTTAAAACAAAGTGTAAAGATGCAAAAATCCTATGTTAAAAATTCATGTAAAAAATACACCAAAACCCGCAACTAACTTCTAAACTTTTTTTTTAGCCCCCCGAAAAAAATCAGCAAACCATTTAGACCCTGCTGTGCTCTTCACAACAGATCTGAAGCTTGAAATTCTTGGGCCCTTGCAGACGATTTATCTAGGTAAGAATTGTACAGACATCTTTATCATATGCTGCCACTTGTAACTCAACCAAGCTGTATATCAGCATCCCCGCATACCTTCTTAACTGCCTTGTGACATCTGAATAGTTAAAGGCCAGGATTGGAGTAAACGCTAATCCCAGTCACTAGCAGCAGGTGTCAGCTGGGATCTAGCAGGTATGTCATGGTGCGCTAAAGGGTTAAAGACACTTCCACCCTTAGGCTATGTTCACACGGCTTAAAGTGGGACGAATTTCAGCCCGTATTTCGCGGCGTACTGCGCTCAATACGGGGCGAAATACATCCCAGTCATTATGGTAATCCACAGTTCTCTATGAGAATTGTGGATTACGTCTCCTCTCCCCGCTCGGACAATACGCCGCGGGGGGGAGATAAGTGACATGTCAATTACTAGCTGCGAATACGCGCCGCTAGTAATGAATGTCTATGGGGCCGGCGGGCTGTCGTCTCCCCACCGCGCTGCGGGATTCGACGCGAGCTCCCGAAGTCCCGGCGTAATTGCGGGGTGTAATCACGCCCCGCAATTATGCTGTGTGAACCTAGCCTTAGGGTGCTTTTACACAATGCAGTTTTGGTGCAGTTTTATCTGCGCTCCAATTAAACTGCCTTTATTACCAGCAAGCTTTTTTCACTTATCTAAACTGTTTGGAAAGCAAGTAATCAATGAGTGTGTTTGTAAACCACAAGACTTCAAACACAGTAACACTTGAAACACCTTTCTCAACAATTTAGACAAGTGGAAGAAGCTTGCTGGTAATAAAGGCAGTTTAATTGGAGCTCAGTTAAAACTGCACCAAAACTGCGCTGTGTGAAAGCACCCTTAGAGTTTATCCCCATGGCAAGGGCTTTTGGACGGTTTTACAGACGGTATTCGGTTTTGAAAACTGTCTGTCAATCTCTAGAACGGACCTCTATGGAAAATCCGTGCAGCGGTCCCCAATGCACGTATTTTACGCTGGACGGGTTTTTAGACTGCCGGCGGTCCGAAAAACATAGAACATGTTCCCTCTTCTGCCTGATTTTCGGGCGGAATTTGAACACGTCAATATGAAGGTGGAGGGCTGTTCTCTGCAAACCGCGGAGAAAAGCCGCCCCCCAGCAGCCGTGTGCACGGCTGCAAAAACAGAGCAAATACCGGTCGGATAAACCTGGTATTTGTCTCTGCCGTGGGGACACGCCCTTAGCCTTTTAACATATTTAAAGATTTGAATCATGTCCGCCATTTCTCTTCTGTCCTCCAGACTATACTTATTTCTTTCTCATTTCATTGATTAGCTTTTAACATGTAGGCAAAAGGTAAATAAAGGCTATTACCAATTACATATTTTGATTTTGCTTCTCTGCAAATTTAGGAGCAGATCTTCTCTCCTTCTTTTGTACACAGGCTTCCCTAGTTATCGGCCACCTTTCTCTGCTCTCTACAGGCTGAATTAGTGGTCGGGATGGTGACAAAACTCCCTTTTGTGTTCCTTATCTTGAAATACAGAACTGATTTACAATACTTACTGACAAGCTTTAACCCTTTAGAGCTGTAGCCTTGTGCACAAAAATTTACAAACCTCCTGCACTCATGGCATTGCAATAGGCTCAGCTAGGAACAGCAGAGCTGATATGCCAATCACTATTATAGGTCTGCCCACAGGAAGTGGGAGTCTGAAGCTGCATGGTGAGAAAACTCTTTTAAGGGTATGTCCACACGACGAGTAAAATTTACTCATCAAATTCTTGACATTTTCTTCTGTTGATGACGAGTATTTCAATTGGATTTTAGGTCATTGTAGTGCTTGTCATGTGGACGGACCGTAAGTTTTTCCTGATAAGTTTTGTGCCTTAAACCTTCCATTTTTCGAGCCTGTCTTTGCATCCATTAACCTCTTCCCACTGCAACTTATTTTTTTGTGTCACTTTCATTTTTATGAAGGTTTATTTTTTGTGGGAAAAGATGTACTTTTTATTGGTGCCATTAACTGTACCACATAATGTACTGGGATACCCAAATTCTTTTTATGTAGGGTGGAATGTAAAACAAAAAATAAATAACTGTAGTGATTTTGCCGGGGTTTGTTTGTATGGAGTTCACTGTTCAGTGTAAATTACATGTTATCTGTATTCTGCTAGAGTTAATCATGGCATGCCATGATTAAGGGTGGTTCTCCACCCGAAACGCGTCAGCGTTTTTAGTTTTTTTTTTTGTTTGTGCTGCCATCTGGTTGCTTGTTACTTTTTATGGACTCAAATAAAGAAGTTTTGCTACATCTTCTTTGGCACCGCTGTATCATCCTTTCCACGATATTGCGCATCGACACGGTTTGCCTTGGCCGGGATACGTGCGGAGGCCGCCCCAGGATTTGGTGAGCTGGTTCATTTCTTCTCTTGTTGCTCTTTATTGTCTATGCAATGCATCTGGCTATATTAACGATTGCCAGGGGCGTTGCTAGGGTCCTAAAACATCCAGGGCCCGGGCCCTCTGTGTTATATTTTGCTCGAAAGTGCTGTGTTCATGCAGTATTTGTTTATGTATTTGTTTATGCCACATTGGAACTGCAGCATATATTTTTAAAGATAAAAAAAAGTATGCTCCTATCACTCATTTTACACTAATTGGGCTCTAGTTGATTGCTATGGGCTCTGGTTGGTTGCTATGAGCGACCAATCTTACTGCAGTTTTCATACATAAGGCCAAAATGACCAGAAACACACAATTTTGTAGTTTAGATTTTTTTTCCTTATATTTTATTAGACTGGCTTTTTACAAATGCAACTATATCAATTGTGCAACTTTAATTTTTTTTTTTATTGGTAAAATCGCAAAAAGGAGGTGATTTAAACTTTTCATATTTATTATCTTTTATAGTTTTAAAACTTTTTCTTTTAACTTACACGCTTAGTCCCCATAGGGTTCTGGAGCATTAGGGAGACACAATTAGCAGTACACTGTTCTGTATTACAGAGCCAACAATCTACAGTTATATTGATCAGCTCTATGGCTTAGCAGTACATATGTACCGTATATTATATTTCTACACCCTGATTACACTATATATATATACTGTATATATATATAATGCAAAAGGTTGTACAAAGATAACATACGTATGTACTGCTGACCCACAGGGCTGATTAATATAATTGCAGACTGTCAGCTCTGTGGGTCAGTTGTTATATTGGCCTCAAGACATGTATTTTACAATCATTATGAAATATGCCCGACAGCCTCCCTGTAAATACCTAATCTGCCCGCCGGCAGCTCTGCAGGGTTCATCACACACTGCCGATGAGGAGGTGGTGAAGAAGGGGTTTGAGGGAGGAGGAGTTCAGGGGCCAGCACCTGAGGCTTTCTCCTCCTCCTTCTCCAGCACTACAGGCAGACTCTGCAGCCGGCAGCCAACAGTGACTGTTCACCTCCGCCCCTCCCGATGCCTGTGCAGAGCGCAGCATCATAGAGAGCTGCGGAACCTCTGAGAACAGTAGTGCCGCATCATTGGTAAAGAGATCCAACAATGCGGCGCTACTCCAGTGAGTGAGACTGGCCAGCTGAGGGGCGAGAGATACGGGGCAGCAGGCATTTTATTCGGGGCATGAGACCCGAATATACATGCTTAGCGATGCCCCTGACGATCGCGCTCCATAGGGGTGAAGCATCCTAGGGGAACTCAATGTTAAAGTAAAAAAAAAAAAATAAAGATTTAAACTGTAAAAAAAAGCATTAAAAGTTCAAATCACCCCCCTTTCGCCATTTTACAAATAAAAAAAAAAAAAAAAGTTACACATATTTGGTATCGCCGCGTCCGAACAAGTCCGATCTATAAAAATATAACACATTTATCCCGTATGCTGAACACCATAGAAAAAAAAGACTCCAAACACTAAAATTGCGTTTTTTTGGTAATTTCACGTCCCATAAAAATTGGAATAAAAGTGATCAAAAAAGTCGCATGCTTTCCAAACTGCTAGCAATAAAAAGTACACTTCAGCCCACAAAAAAATCTACCCTCACTGACATCTGTAGCTGTTAGTACAAAAAAGTTATTGGTCGCACAAAATGGCGTTGCGGCGCAAATTTCAAAAATAGAAAATATTTGGAATTTTTTTACGGTACCAAAACATAACGGAAACCCTACATGTTTGGTATTGGCGGATACGTATCAACCTGTAGAAGACAGATAAAATTATATTTACCCAAGATTGAACGCCGTAAAAGCAAAACACCCGCAAACATGACACAAGTAGGTTTTTTTCACAATTTGTCTCATTTGGAATTTTTTTGCGGTTTCCCAGTATATTCTATAGTACAATGAATAACACCATTAGAAAGTACATCTTGTTCCACAAAATAAGAGCCCTCAAAGGTCTATGTAGGTGGAAAAATAAAAAAGTTATGGCTCCGGGAAGGCGAGGAGGGAAAAACGAACGTGTCAACAAAAGAAAACGCAAGGTCCTTAAGGGGTTAATAAGAAAAACATCTTTTAAATAAGCGCTGCCACATTCTGCGACCAATAACTTTTTTATTTTTTCATTGTTGGACCCGAGTAAAGACTCTTTTTCTTTTCTGCAAGCTGAAGTGTAGTATTTATTGGTATTATTTTGTGTTACATGCGATGTTTTGGTCACTTTTTATTCCAGTTTTTAAGGGGTATTAAATGATGTCAATTTAATTTCTTCTAAGGTGTTTAACATATGGGATAAATGATGTTATATTTTAATAGATCAGACTTTTACGGACACGGATACCAATTATGTGTAACTTTTTTAGGGATAAGAGGGTTGTTTTGAACTTTTAATATTTTGTAATTTTTTATTCTTAAAACTAATTTCTTTTACTTGTACCACTAGGGAGTGTGATCACTTTGTACTACTTTCTGCATTATCTATATAATACAAATGGCTCTTCTATTAGACCCTGCCTATGTAATATGACAACCATAGAGGCCTTCATTAGGATTCCGGCTGCCATGGAAACTGTTTGGTACCCCATGATCTTGTTGCGAGGATCGGCTGTGGCATCTTAAAGGGGTTGTCTCAGCATGCTGTCTCACAGAGCCACATGCAGCTTCGCTTCAGAAACACATTTCCTGTACAGTCTGTGAGTAGGTCTACAGCAGTGATTAGCATATCAGTTCTGCTGACTCAGCAGGGAACAATCTACACTAGCAGTAGATAGAATCTTCTTCATATCCTGAACAAAGCAAAATCAAAACAGCAAATGTATTTTGAAATAGTATACCTTTCCATACATGTTAAAATATAATCACTGTGAAAACTCCTTTAAGGGCATGTTCACACGGCGTTTTTAGATACGATTTTGGATCCGTGTTGGATTAGAAAATTGCATCCAACAACATAGCGTCGATCAGATCCAACATGCAGCTGCATGTTTGGATCCATGTTGGATGCAGCAGGATCGCACCCTACACGGACCCAAACATGCATCTAAAAGCGTATGTTCACACAGACCCAAGACGCCATGTGAACATACCCTAAGGGTTAAATAGCCAGGATTGAAACCATTTCCGATCCTGGCTGCTAGTCGTACGTCACAGCTGTAATAATAAGCTGATGCCTGCCGAGTATGGAGCTGCTCAGTAAGTGAGCCTGCTCCATACCTCCTTACCAACATTATAACATACCTATATATCAAATGTTGGTAAGAGGTTAAACACTATGTATCACAACATACCATATATTATTTTAAAATAGTGGAGTGAACCTTTATGTATTTCACACCAAGATGCTTCCTTTCACTTGAATTGGATGGCTGCATTACTAGACACTGGTATAGATGAACCATTTTGGGTTCAATAAAGGGGATGCAGACTCCTAATTGTGTTGATAGGTGAGAGTTGGATCCCCCAATGATCAACTTTGAAGGTAGATCCTATAGATACACCATGTATAATCTAGTCAAAGGGAGCTGCTTTAACTCCTTAACGCCCACCATCTATTGACGTCGGGCATTTAAGGTCGTTCGTCTGCAGCAACGTCTTTTGGCGTCGCTGCAGACATCGGAGTTTGTGGCTCCGGGCGCCGCAGCAGCGCTGAGAACGGGGCTGTACTACACAGCCCTGATCCCAGCGCAGCTCCTGCAAGTGCCGGTGAGTGGGGGTACCTCCGCTCCCCAGTGCTTTTACCCTTTGATTGCCGCTGTTCGTCACCGCAGCGCAATCAAAGAGTTTCCCTGCTCTTTCGGGTGATTGGAAGGCCCGGTGACACGACAGAGCCCAGGGAACGGCTGCACAGTCAGCCCTGGGGACCTAGAGTAGCCCCAGAGCTGTCTGTGTAACAAGCCAGTGATCAGGGCAGACTGTGTGCTGCCCTGATCACTGCCTGTGTCAGATTGAAACAGATTATAATGTATTAGCATATTTGAATGTGCTAATAAATTACCAAGTGCAAAAAAAAAAGTAAAACAGTTCTCCCTTCATGGAATTTAAAAAAAGAGTAAAAAATATAAAAAGTGTAAAAAAGTAAAATAATAAATAATAAAATAAAAATAAATATTTATTGCATATAGTACACACACACAAAAAAAACTACACATATTAGGTATCCACATGACCGTAATAAACTGTAGAATTAATCAAACAAGTTATTTAGTGTGCAATGTGAATGGTGTAAAAAAAATAAAAAAAAACAAAAAATTAAAAAAAATTCTGCAATTATTTATAGTGAATTTAAACTATTCCCCCACAAAGTACAACTTGTCTCGAATAAAACGAGGCCTCATACAGCTGCGTCATTGAAAAATAAAAAAGTTACAACTGTTAAAACGCAAGGAGGCAAAAACTAAAAAAATGTTCTGGTCATTAACTACTTTTCAGGCGTGCGCCTTAAGGGGTTAATGGGGTTGTCTCACCTTGCTGTTTCTCAGAGCCACACACAGCTTCAGAATCATCCTTCCTCCCTTTTCCTGGTCAGACTGTGGGTGGTTCTGTAGCAGTAATTAGCATATCTGCTCCATACTCCCAGGTCTTCTAATTGCACTGAGGTGTAATCTTCAGAGCTCAAAGTAAAGAATCAGATGTAATTATTGTCATTTGTTTGGTAGAGATAAGCTGTTCTTAAGCTGCTGACCCTCCTGTGGTAACATCACTCCCTGCTCTCAGAAAAGACAAAAAGCAGAGAGAAAAGGGGAGAGCAGGACGTTAACCAGAGAAACCTGTGTGCACTCAGAGCAGATAAAATCTCTTATCTCCTGTTTAGGGAAAAATCAAAAGAGGAATGTATTTGGAAAAAGTCTTAATTTAACGTTCCCTACATGTTGAAAGCTAATCTTTGTAGTGAGACAAACCCTTTAACTTGTTATGTTTTAGCAGAATGCGAAAGTCCACCTCAATTATCTAACAATTATGTTTTGTTTTTTCCTTGTTAAACTTCAGCTTCTAGACAAAAGCAAGGCAGAGTGTTGTGTAATGTGTAGTTTATTGTAGGTCGGTTGTTATGCTGTTCAAGCTAAGGTACAAAAAGAGCCTGGTTTATTTATAGCAGAGTGTTCAGAGTTCCAGTAATTAAAGCAACATTAGTTCTTCCTATTGATATAGAAATCATTTGTATTATTTTCAGTCTCGCCATATGGTGTGCATCAAGGGATTGGCTTGTGGTTAGTGGTGATACACAAGAGTCACAGAGCTTACGCAGATTGAACAACCCCTTCAGAGCCCCTTAACATAGAGGGCACTTTCATCCTACTCAGCAAAAAGAAGCTGTCCTGCACATGTTATCTGTCTGACAGCCATGGCAAAGATCTCCTGTTCTATATTTTACTAGGCTTTTCAAGCCTCTTAACACAGTCTTTGGCATCTTCATGAGGCCGATTGTAACCTTACTGTAAAGATCATCTAGATGGAGTTTACCGAGTGCAACATTTGAATGATATCCAAAAAAAAAGGAAAATCAGGACATAATAGCTGAAAAAACTGTTTTAAATACTCTCTTACTGTCTCATTTAAATATTTTCTTTAAGAACAACTCAAAGAAAGGCCAAATGATCTCTTCATTTTAGTTTTATTAAAGGGGTTGTCTCACTACATCGATTCGTCTTACCTTAGGGCTGTTTTCTTGGTCTCATTTTGAATTCAGGGGCGTGTTTACTGGCTTCTACTATGCTGCAGTAGTAGCCAGGTCTGTAGCTATAGCGACCAGTGCTGGCAGCCTATCAGGAGAGAGTAAACAGGTCTGTAGCTATAGCGACCTGAGAAGGGGATATCTAGGAATAGGTAGGACACTGTTAATGGACACATATTGCAAAGTGACTTGTTTTTGTAAGATCTTTAACATAAAAAGCAATGCTTGTAGTGAGACAACCCCTTTAAGTAATATTACATTAGTTTGGTAATTAAAGCATAAGGGCTCATTCACATTTGCCTCCATTGGCACCATATATTGTCCATGAGGGACCGATACAAATTAAAGGGCCCCATTTATTAAAACTGTCTAAATGTAAAACTGTCTTTATTGCTCATAGCATAACTAGTCAGTGCTCAGCTTTCATTTTTTAACCAGTTCGTGACCGAGTTGTTTACCCGCATTCCTGACCAGGCACATTTTCACTTTTTTTTTAAAGTACATACAAATTTAAACTCCATAATAATTTCTTGCACTTGATTATTCTACTATATTTGTTTTGAATTTCTCAATGATACACAAGGTTTTTTAATGCAATTTTTACATTACATTTTTATAAATCATAAAAGGGAAAATGCTTTTTCTTAAAATAAATTCAGATTTTCAACTTTTTTTAATACTTTTTTTTTTAGCATCAATAGTGGTGCCAAAAAAGTTTACTAATGGTGTCACTTTTGTATCATGGATGTTTATATGTAGGTGATAAAAAGTCAATGGGGAAGGCTAAAAGGTACTTTATTTTATATTTTTTTTATTTTACAAATCATGCCCCCATAAGGTCAAAAAAATGCTTTGGGAGGGATTTCTAGATAACTTTTTATGATTTTCCCTGTAATTGGGGCTGATATATCAGTCCCAGTTAGAGGGGAAATACACCCCCTGAAGTCCCTGCACAGCTTATTTGGATATGATAAGACCCAGCACCTCCTGCAGTTACTGAACCCTAGCTGTTACATGACTGCTGAGGTTGTGAAGCAGGAAGCTTAGCGGCTTCCTGCCAATCTGTAAATACAGATTAAAATGACTGTGCAGAGTTAGGCCATGTTCACACGGCTTAAAATGGGCCGTATTTTGGTCCGTAATAACGCGCCGAAGTGCGCAAATTACGGGCTGATAACGGCCCAGTCATGACTTTTGGATATGGGATGAACCCCCGCTCTAACTAGTACCCAGTTTAAACACAAGAATAAATGCACAAACACGTTCTCCTTTGGTGTCAAATGGCCACAGCTTTATTCAAACCATATAAGTACAACAAACATGGAAGGAGTCAGGTGGAGTGCTAGACAATTGTGTGATATTCCCAGCTGTCTGACATGCAGCACCCGGCCAGACAGCAATAAAGGGGCGGCACGCTCTGGCTTGCCATTCTAGCAGAGCCAGTACAGTTTAGGGGCACCAATGACCCTACTGAAGATCCTCACTCCTGATTAACTACCGTGCCCGCCCCTGGATGCCATTACCATTAACCATCCTTAAGGCTGGCCACTTCCAAAGCTCAGCCTCTTCACACCATGAGATTTACCATCCTCTATTAGTTAAAATTAGTCCACCATAACTTGACCTGCAACTTCCACCTGACTCCTGACCCGCAACATAAAAGCTGTGACAGGTTATAATACCAAGATTCATATTTTCCATTTTTTTTTTTTTTGACCAAGTAGCAAATTCCAGACTCACTAGGAGTCATCCTACAGCACTCAGGAGAGGAAAAACCCCCTGTGGAGGAAACCTCTAGGGAACCATGGCTGAAGGATCGCCCTTCCCTTGGGCTTAAATGGATAATGCCAACACAAGTACTCATCAGTATCATAATAACGGTGTCTGAAAACAGGTATATAGTAAAGTCAATATAAAACAATACAATAATACATTCGTCACTGTACAGATCATAGCTAAATACAAGCTTCAGAGCATTCATTAAAATAGGGGCGGGTGGGAGGGACATCTTTTCTTGCTTCTTGGTGAGAGAAAGAGGAAGTAGGAAGAGAAGACCAGAAGTTATATCTGTACCTAAACCACACCCTCCTCACAGTAACTCTTCCCATCCACACACTCCTCCCTCTCATAACACAACTCCCCCTGCTCATAACTATAACTACACAGACAGGAGCCTAGGCACAGTGCAGGGACTACAAGCTGCCCTCTCAAAACCTATCCCCTTTGCTCAACATTACTTACAATAAATATACTATGCATACACTGAAACCATCAGCTTACATACCTACAGCTATACAGCCAAAAACTCCCAGACTATAAGGGAGCTCTAGGTTCCCCCCTCCCAAAGTCATGGTCCCCCTTCGCTTAGGGCTTCGGGGGGGTTCTTGACTTTTGGATATGGGATGAACCCCCGCTCTAACTAGTACCCAGTTTAAACCCAAGAATAAATGCACAAACACGTTCTCCTTTGGTGTCAAATGGCCACAGCTTTATTCAAACCATATAAGTACAACATGGAACTTGCTGACATTTATACCCACCGTGCGCCCCCGCCGCGCTGGATTGGCCATTACCATTATACCATCCTTTAAGGCCCGCCACCATTCCAAATTAACGGGCCCTTCCAATTCACACCATGAGATTTACCATCCTCTATTAGTTAAAATTAGTCCACCATAACTTGACCTGCAACTTCCACCTGACTCCTGAACCGCCACAGGAGAGGCCTTTGACACCTTAAAGGGCTCGACCCCCACCAAAACTGCCCTAATCTTCAAAGTCACAAAATGACCACTAGCAATTTGTATCTGCCCCGGAAAGCTACCTACAAAAGTCACCTTCCATGACCTAAAAAGACAAATCCATGAACATATGAAGGGTAAGTAAAGTTGTATAACCCCAGTATACTAATTGGGGCTGCTGATCCATTAGCTCAAGGATCCAATAGCTCAAGTGAAACAGCTGTAGCTTTAACCCAATTAGGGGGAGCCGTTATAGGACCTAACAACAGAGAATCATAACTTGGGGCGCATGTATGTGAATCTCGAAACACTACCTCACAATGACTGATCATCAAGCTATCAATTAATATTTACCCCACTAAGTTAAAAAACTCTAAACTATCCTGAATCAGTCAGTATTGGTTACACTTTCCATCCTACAATGACCCCAGGATCTTTCCCAGCAATAGAACAAGGGATATTTCTGACTCCAGAAAGCATACACTTTCGGGTAAGCCCAAGAACCAACATGCTCCTCATAATACCAAGCAGCAATAATATGCATCTTAAGCCTTGACCTACTAACGACAAAACATTAATTGCATAAAGTACCCAAAGAAAAAGTACTTCAGTCTCAAGCTATGACTGTAATCTATGTAACTATGTAATATCACCATTAGCAATAAGCTATTAAACAGTCATGCAGATAGATGGAGCCCTACAATAAATCAACCCACGTCTGTCCAGCTTATAGAAAGAGTAAAGAGAAAGTATGTACAACATTGAGCCTGACATTCCTAAAGCATTGTCCAGTCACTTTATTTAACCTCATAACCTTCAACCCAAGCCGCGCAGATTGGACTCAAGGGCACCCAGATTCCTTTCCAGCCCTCGGCCGTTATCACCAGACCCAAGGACACCATTGAGAGAGACCAACACGGTGCTCTGGAGAACAAACCCCCAATTAAAACAGAGTCGTCCCACTGTGGTACACATTGGCTTGCTGTTACTCTCTTGACGTCCATAATCGCTTAATGACAAGGCGCAGTCAGGGTGCCATTCTGTGCCTGGAAATCGATTGCATTGCTAGATGTAGGCCAGCACCATCTTGATGCTACCTGTTCTTCTAATTGCTTACAGAGCTGTATAGCTGATACAAGTCTTCATGTGATAGCTGATAGCCTTGTCCTAGCGAAAACCATGAGAGGAGCATGAGCATACACAACAATAACAGACCACCTCTTTGTCCAAAATTACCTGTCAGGCAAAAATGGGTCCTTGAAGCTACACATCCCTTTAATTCATCGTTCCCAGCGGCAGACACCAACATACTAATTTACAGATTTAATCATTTTATTTATGTGGTTTTTTTTTTCTCCTCGCCTTCCCAGAGCCATAACTTTTCCATCTAAAAACAGAGGGCGGGTGGAGAGACATAACTGTGATGTTCCTTCCTCCCAATCACGGAGCTGTACCCCCGATGATCACATCTACACATCAGGAAGCCATATCTAAAATGATCATTGTCATTGGCCAAATTGTGAGCAACCTCAAGGAACCATAATTCACATATGTATTTTGACAGATTCAATTTAAAGCATAGGAACATGCTAAAACAATACCACTTAGCAAATATCTATATAAAACTGTGCTATATCTAACTAATAATTGGTAAACTGCCGATCAGTAGTATAAGCAGAGCCCCGTGACTCTATCTTTGATGATTGCAACTAGAATAATGGCAAAATTAAATAAGAGCCATGTAATTCATCCTGTTCTATGTCACCCTAAAAGGGGAAGGGGGTCCTTGAAGATAAAAATCTGGCGACATATATCAGTACTCTGAACCAATTAACCCCAACTGGCTCCGAGGCATCATAAACCCCAATCATGGCACTAAGCGACCTGGCGACCAAACCCCTAAGGGTTGCAAAAACACCATTACCCCCGGCCATACTCCACTGGCTCGGAGGCCCCAAAAAGCCAGCCTTGCTGGCTCCACCATTTTTTGCTCTCCAGGGATACCAGCCTGGAAGAGCCCACCTCGCCAGATCGCGTCAAACATAAACCACAATCGTGGTGCTAAGAGACCTGGCGACCAAATCCCCGAAGGGAAAAAACACCATTACCCCCAGCCGCACTCCACTGGCTTCAGGGCCCAAAAAGCCAGCCTTGCTGGCTCAACCATTTTTGCTCCCAGGGATACCAGCCTGAAAGAGCCTACCTTCAAAACAGTCAACCCTTGAGGTAATCATACCCAGACGACTACCTCACCAAATTTTTTTTTTCTCCTTTTTTGGGAACTGGAAACCGTTTCCAGCTCTTGGAGCCTTACCATAGTCGCCAGACCTTCCAAGGACCCCCTAAGAACCTTAGTACAACAGGATTAGTATGCCAAACTGAAGGGGAAGGAGGTCTTTGAAGCTAAAAAGATCTGTTGATTTATATCAATGCTCTGAACACCTTACCCCTAGCCGATTTCACCACTGGCTCAGAGGCACCAGAAACCCCCCTTTGCGGCAATGTTAACCAGCAGCTCGCCGGGACACCACCCAGCACGAGCCTCCCCACAAGCGCCAGACCACACCCAAACTGGGGAGGGAGGGGGGGACCATCACCATGATGAAATCCCAAAACACCAAAGTTAGTCTCCAACTCCAAAGACCCCCTACTCGCCTGATTCCAGCAGGGTTAGTATGCGAACTGAAGGGGAAGGAGGTCCTTGAAGCTACAGAGATCTGGCGCCTTATATCCATGCTCTGAACACTTTACCTCTAGCCAATTTCACAGGCTCAGAGGAACCATAAGCCACAATTGCCAGTATGCAGGAGCCATGCTGCCCTTTTCCGCTGTCCCGGTGCTCGTCAGCTGTAACTTCTGGGGTCTCTCTTGATGCTGCAGGGCCAGCCCCGTGCCGCCCGTGACGGGCATCCGGCCCACATTGGGACCTCGCCGTTCCAAGCCCCATGGACTCCACTGGTGCTCTCTCTGCATGTCTGGCGCGGCTCCTGACTGGCAAAGTTAACCATTGGCTCGCCGGGACTGCACCCTGCCTGAGCCTCACCATAGACGCCAGACCAAACCATGGGGACCACCACCGTGATGAAACCCCAAAATATTATCCACCAACTTCAAGGACCCCCTATCAACCATCTTCAGCAGGGTTAATATATCCAGCACAAAAGAGACTAAAGAGTCAGCATGCCCCATGAAATATGTATCTCCAGTGCTAAAAGAGAGATCAGGCACATCAGACTCCATGTAGAGGATGGGGGAGCTGATACCATGTACATAGCAGGGTCAGAATACAGCCCTGAGATAAAGGTTATATATCGATCACTAAACCATAATACTAAGAAGGGAAATAATGCCCTGTACATAGCAGGGTCAGTATGCAGTCCTAATGTAGAGTTCATCTGCTGTGATATCACCCACCACAATACTAAGCAGGGGAATAATGCCCTGTACATAGTAGCAGGGTCAGGATCCATTCTTGTGATATCACCCACCACAATACCTAGAATAAAGATACATAAAACATAACTTTTAATAAAAATAAATAAGAATTGAGAAAGAAAACGAAAAGACACCCTCAAATATACCCTATCAAAGACCTGTCTGCCTCAAAAATGGGGAAATCGCCCCAATAAGGGCGCCCCCACACTGGAACCTAAACTAACCCTGTCCCTAGCTACATCTAAATGAAAAAAAGAAAAAACACATATACCACAAATGGAGTGCACAAACAAAAAAAGTGCTGTGATAAATAACAATACAACAGACAATATACGTTTGATGTTCAATAATACTATGAATTGATGATGCGTCATAGGAAGATGATCAATAACGCATAAATATTCCAATATTCCAACGCGTTTCCCCCCTAGATACTGGGGTTCATCAGGGAAAAATTGCAGTTGATAACAACAATACGGAACATCTAAGGAAAAAACAAAAAGATGTATGCAATAAATATAACTCACGTCCCTTAATGATGGAAAACAGGGCTGGTAAGATAGAGGACGGGGTCCAGGATAAGTCATGTACAGATCCCCGCTATCTGATTACTGAGACAGGTCCAAGCAGTAACAAATTCAGTGAATCACAAGCCACATATATAGCAAGGCAAATTAGACCCAATTAGTATCAGCCATTAGCACCTTTGACAACCACAGAGCCCTGTATGCAAACGCCCAAAAAAAAAAAAAAAAAAAAAAACACATGTTACAAAGGTGTTAGAACTACAAGGTCCGGCATGCAATACCGGAAAATGCCTCGTGCATGTGCAGTAGCGGGGAGGGAAAAACAAACAGTTAAATAAACTACATAGACCAGGATGCAATGCCGCTGTCACCCGGCGCATTCTCAGCAGCGCCGACGGCACATATAATGACTGCAATATCGCAGACAGAGCCGAGGCTTGAATAACAGAAAATAAACATACAACATGGCAATGAAGGCGCTAAGCAGTATTTTATAATTATAAAAAGCGAGCCTATAGAGCAAAATATTTGTATGCAGCTAAACAGTTGTATATTTGTGATAAACCATATAAAAGATCCAAACTAAGAATCCTATAAGATACTATAGAGTTCCAATAGGTATATACAACGTGTATGATATACCGAAATATGGCTAATTAATACTGAACCTTTTTGTTTTTTCCTTAGATGTTCCGTATTGTTGTTATCAACTGCAATTTTTCCCTGATGAACCCCAATATCTAGGGGGGAAACGCGTTGGAATATTGGAATATTTATGCGTTATTGATCATCTTCCTATGACGCATCATCAATTCATAGTATTATTGAACATCAAACGTATATTGTCTGTTGTATTGTTATTTGTCACAGCACTTTTTTTGTTTGTGCACTCCATTTGTGGTATATGTGTTTTTCTTTTTTTCATTTAGATGTAGCTAGGGACAGGGTTAGTTTAGGTTCCAGTGTGGGGGCGCCCTTATTGGGGCGATTTCCCCATTTTTGAGGCAGACAGGTCTTTGATAGGTATATTTGAGGGTGTCTTTTCGTTTTCTTTCTCAATTCTTATTTATTTTTATTAAAAGTTATGTTTTATGTATCTTTATTCTAGGTGTTATACCTGTAGTTGTTTTGGTTTAAATTTTATTTGTATAACCAGAACTTCATTTCATTATATCAAGGGTTCTTACACTACACGTCTAATACATTTGTGACCCCTTACAGTAGAGTAACAGGTAGGTTTTTGTGCACCTACCACAATACTAAGCAGGGGAATAATGCCCTGTACATAACAGCAGGGTCAGGATCCATTCTTGTGATATCACCCACCACAATACTAAGCAGGAGAATAATGCCCTGTACATAGCAGGGTCAGTAGACATTCCTGTGATAGCCTGGGCTCAGTATACAGCACTGTGAAGGTGATCAATTACAGATCTCCAGCCTCCATCTACAGAGGGAGAACTAAGACCCTGCACCCAGCAATAGTTACATCCAGCACAGGGTCAGCATCCAGCACTGACAGGATTGTCCTGTCCAGTCACTGCAGCCTCCCTTATGTCTGTAAACTCCCTCCTCCCCTCAGAAAGCTCTTCTCTCACCAATATCCACAGTACATGTGACCTCACAGCTCCACCATAGAGAGCTCAGATACCACTGAATGTGCTGATATATGCTTACAGACAGCAAGCTAGAGCCAAGCCTGCAGCATGAGGGGGGGAGGGAGCAGATACATCCCTCATGTGCTACATGAATTCCTATGTAATAATCTCATACACAATACAGCATGGTTTACTATACTACTGTATCCTGTATGAGGTGAGTGAAACCCCCTCCTGTGTGATGTGAGGGGGTCACTGTGCATTGTACTTCCCTGAGGCTGCAGACACATCTTTCCTTGCTTCTTGGTGAGAGAAAGAGGAAGTAGAAAGAGAAGACCAGAAGTTATATCTGTACCTAAACCACACCCTCCTCACAGTAAACTCTTCCCATCCACACACTCCTCCCTCTCATAACACAACTCCCCCTGCTCATAACTATAACTACACAGACAGGAGCCTAGGCACAGTGCAGGGACTACAAGCTGCCCTCTCAAAACCTATCCCCTTTGCTCAACATTACTTACAATAAATATACTATGCATACACTGAAACCATCAGCTTACATACCTACAACTATACAGCCAAAAACTCCCAGACTATAAGGGAGCTCTAGATTCCCCCCTCCCAAAGTCATGGTCCCCCTTCGCTTAGGGCTTCGGGGGGGTTCTTTACGGTAATTCACAGTTCTCATAGAGAACTATGGATTACGTCTCCTGTCCCTGCTCGGCGAATCCGCCGAGGGGGGAGATAATTGACATGTGAATTACCAGCGGCGTATACGCGCCGCTGGTAATGCAAGTCAATGGGCCGGCGAAGTGCCGGCCCCCCGCTCACTCCCCCGCTCCTGCCCCGTCCCCGTTCACACGGCGTAATTACTTCCCGCAGTTAAGCCGTGTGAACATAGCCTTAGGGTCTGTCGACACGACAAGCATTTCCAGTCGGAAATCCATGTGGATTCGGATTTTCAAAACAGACTGTAAAACCATCCCCGTAGATGTCGATTGAAAAAACGCATTGTAGGCCACAAAACTACACGGATTTTCTGAGGTCAGATATCACAACCAACATTTTTTCAAGAAACGTAGAACGTGCTCAATCTTTTGCTGTATTTCACTCAGAAAATGGTGGAAAATATACTATTGAAGTTAATGGTGTGGCATGAAAAAGGACTAAAAAGTGTTGTGTGCGTTTTTTGAATACTTGTGCTGACAACTACCGATGTCAGTCTGACAAAAACTCCCACACTGCAAAGCAACTTAAACAAAAAAATCCTAGGAGAGTGTATGTCTAAAACATAACATTTATTATGCTCTAATTAAAAATAGAAAATTAGTGACCTGAATTAAACCAAACGTAAAAAGTAGGTAATGCACATAGTGATGTTGGGACGCTGGTACTGTCCCTATTACATCCCTTTACATCTACCAACACACCTACCTATCCTAGACAGGGCACCCGCTCTGAAAAAGAGCGACCCTAGACAGGAACCTTGCCCTATCACACAAAGCCCCTATTATACCCTATAGTAATTATACACTATGGGTCTCAGTACAACCCATGTCCCGACATGTTTCTACCTTACTCTGGTGTCATCAGGGGACTGAGGAAATGCCAAGTACTGAAAAGAATGCTCAATAGTCACCGAAGGGGCCAGAATTAAGGACACCAAAGAGCATATGGCTCTGGTGTCTATGGAGGGCGCATCATAGCCCCTTCGGTGACTATTGAGCATTCTTTTCAGTACTTGCCATTTTCTCAGTCCCCTGATGACACCAGAGTAAGGTAGAAACGTGTGCGTTTTTTGGCACAGATCCGCCTCCAAAAACTCAATAGTGCATAAAAATTATTGAAAAACCGAATCCTAAAAACATGTGCAAATGTGATGGAAATAAGCGGCAAAAACATGGCAAAAAAACGAAAACCAAGTTAAAAATCTTTGGTTCTTGTGTAAAATACTTGTGTAAAATATTGTTCAAATACTCGTCGGACAATGCAGGTTTAGGATTCCGAATTCAACGAGTATTTTGTCCTTTCTCATGTGGATGTACCTTTAAGATGACAATTGCCCAGACGTATATAGTCCGTGGGCTGTTGTCATCTAGTTTTTAAAATCAAGCCCCAAAAAGTTTAAAAAATTTTTTTTAGTTAATTAAAAAATCTGAATTTGGGGAAAAGTTTTTTTTTGGAGAAAGTTAAAAAGGCAAAACGGGGGGCGTTTTTGGGCACAATCCGTTCCAAAAAACCCCCCAAAGGGCAAAAAATTAAAAAAAAAAACCGAAATTTTAAAAACTTTCAAATGAATTAAAAAAGAAAAAAACCCGGGAAAAAAAAAAACCCAAAAAGTTATTAATTTTTTATTATTATTTTTTTTTAAATTTTTTAAAACCCATTTTTCCTCCGGGGCCCCCCTTAAACCCCCCCCGGGGGGAAAACCCCTCCCCTTAAAAAACGATAACAAAAAAGAATAAAAACCCCAATCCCCAATTTAAACAAGGGAGAAAAACCCGTCCCGCATTTTTATTCCCAATTTTTCCAGGGGGGGAAAGAAGAAAAGGAAAAGGTTGGGGGCCCAGAAAAAAAAAAAGGTAGGGGGGAGGAAGGGGAAAGGGGTTGGTGCCCAAGGTTTTATTTTGGAAGTTGTTGCAAGGGGGAAGAATTTTTGGGGTTTTTTTAAAAGTTAAAAACTTTTTAAAAAATTTTGTAAAAAAATTAAAAGTCTTGGATTGTTGGGAAAAAATAAAAAAGGTTAAAAAAATCGGGGGTTTCCCTTTTTGTAAAATACTTGTTTTAAAAATATTGTTCAAATACCGTGGGACAATGCGGGTTTAGGTTTCCCCGAATTCAAACGAGTTTTTTTGCCCTTTCTAAAGTAAAAAAAAAATGAAACCTTTAAAAAATACAATTCCCAACGTAATAGTCCGGGGGGCTTTTGCCCACCCTATTTTTAAAATTTCAAAAAGGGGCCACAGAGCTTTAAAAGATTTCCCATTTTTGTCATTTAAGTAATATAAACAAGCTCTGTCCACCATCCGACAACTTTTTGCTAAAATCCTGTTAGACAGAGAGGGGAGTCAGTAACCTAGGGAATTTTTGTGTGAAATTAAGGGGAGAAAAGATCTGCTAAAAAGTCTAAAGGGAAAAAAAAATCAGGAAAAGCATGTATTTGTAATTCTTTTTTTAACCCTTTTGGGCCTAAAATTTTTAAAAACCCCCCATCCTCCCCAACCTTTTTGGGCTATATTTTTGTTGACCCGCAAGGGGTCCGAAAAAAACCCCCCCAATTTCAATCTGTTTGTTTGGGTAAAAGAAATTTGCATTGTATTTTAAAAGAATGTCATAATAACAACCAACCATGACTTTCTAAGAAATTAAAAACTAGTCAAAAAATTAGCTAAAAAAAAAACAAATTAAGTTTACTTCCAGCCCTTTTAAATTAAGGCTCCCGATAAGTTCGGGTTTGTGCTGGAAAATAGGCCAAAAAAGGTATTTTTTTTAAGCAAAGTGTTTTTTAGTGTCATTGGGCTTGCTGGAAACTGATGGGCAGAAAATTGAAACCCCGACAAATGCAGTGGGAAAAATTTTTTTTTTGGCCCAAGAATCGCGAAAAACTTTTTCAAATAAAAAAA
Organism: Phyllomedusa bahiana; assembly: GCA_025379985.1. Lineage (NCBI taxonomy): Eukaryota > Metazoa > Chordata > Amphibia > Anura > Hylidae > Phyllomedusa > Phyllomedusa bahiana. Next base: position 74,307 of record JAODAL010014728.1, read on the forward strand.
TTTTTCTACTTACAATTTTAAAACACAACATTCCCCACCCCGAGCAGCAACAAAGGCACAGGCAACAGTTTTAACAGCTCGGGGGCCCTTTTTGGACCCCAAAACAAAAAAATTTTTAAATTTAAATTTTTTCCGAAATTCGTTTGGGAAAAATAACCACACGCAGGAAAAAAAGGGGGTTTCGGCAAACAAACTAAAAAAAAACGCCAAAAATCGAACCCAAAAACCCAAAAGTACCCCCAAAGGTTTATACGCGGGGGTTTTGAACAGCCCCCACGGTAGGATAAAGGGTTAAAGAAAAACAATGAAAGGGGAGTCCCCCCCCTTTAAATAAATTGGGCTTTGTTTTTGCGAGACTTGGAGCAAAAAAAAGGAGAGAGTAAATGCCCCATTTTTCCTTTTGGATCTCCCATCATTTTTAAACCCCGTTAATGACCGCCCACCGCTTTTGACATCAGGGGGTTTCCCGGTCTTTCCCATCTGCAGGGGACATAAAAAGATGTCGGCAACATCGGGTTTTCCCGCACCCATTGCCAACACGTTGAGAACGGGGCTAAACATCAAACCCCCTGTACCACACAGCCCCCTTTTAAGTTTTGTGGATGGGGGGAAATCTCCGCTCCCCCGGGGCGCAAAAAACCCCCTTGATTGGCCGGCGGTTCGTGACCGCAGCAAAAATAAAAGGGCTTTCCCCGCCGGGGTGGGGTGTTTGGGACGCCCCCGGTTTGACCGCCCAGACCCCGGGAAAGTTGCAAAAACCCCCCCCCCTTTGGGGACCTAGATAAGCCCCGGGCTTTTCTGTTTTAAGAAGAAAGGGCAAACAGGGCAACGGGAAAGGGGTTTCCCCTGTTTGTTTGCCTGGGGACACGATTATAGTGTTTTAGCATAAAATAATTTTCTAATACATTACTAATTTTAAAAAAAGAAAAACCAGTTTTTCCCTCAATGAGATTTAAAAAATATAAAAAAAAAGTGCGAAAAAATAAATAAAAAAAATAAAATTAAATAATAAATAAAAAAAAAATTGTACAAACATTACCACACATAAAAAACCCCACACATATTAGGGACCCACATGACCGTAATAAAACCCGTAAATTTAAACCCAAAAAAGTTTTTAAATGTGAATGGGTTAAATTTTTTTGAAAAAAAAAAAAAAAAAAAAAGTTTAAAAAATTTTTTCCAAAAAATTTTATAAGTTAACTTAAACATTCCCCTAAAAAATAAATACAGCTGGTCAAAGAAAAAATAAAAAAGGGAAAACGAAGGGAAAGCAAGGAGGCAAAAACCCAAAATAATGTGCTAGTCATTAAGTACTTTTTAGGTGTTCGGCTTAAGGGTTTTAAAAATTTTTTGGGAAGCTATAAAAAGCTGGCCCCGGCCGCCCCCTGCAAAAATGTGCCACCGGGCCCCCTTTCTCCACTGGGGACCAAAAAAAAAAAACCAACCTTAGTCAAACGTTTCAAAAAATATCTTGGGCTTACAACAACCCAATTTTTATAAAAAAATCATTGATTTTTTATTTCCCTGGAAAGTTTTTATACCTGTTATTTCTATATTTTCCCGCTGAAAAAATGCTATACATTTCAAGAAATTTAGACAAGGTGTCCCCCTTAAAATTTTCGAAATGAGAACAGAAAACCTCCCACCTTTTCAAACCTACAGACCATATAACCAAGGGTTAACCCAAAAATTATTTCCTTGAAGGTGTGGTGAAATCTTCTGAACATGGGGACAGACATCAAAACAAACATTACAAGGGTGTTGACCCATCCCTATACTATCCAAACTTAAAAAAGTAGGCTGGAGTTCCACTTAAGATTTTAAACCTTTTTAAAAATTACATTTCAACTTTTTAAATTTAAAGGGGGTTTTTCCACAAAGTGACTTCCTTACCTGTTTTTTTCCCCGCTCAGGGCAAAGAAAACAAACATGCTGTCAGAACTTTCTGCAGGGGGGGAAGAGGGGGCCCTAGCAGAGCGAATAAAACAAGGGAGCGTCTGGGAATTTTTACTAAGGAAAAATTAAATTTTAAAAAATTTGGGTTTTCTTATACAGCCCAAAAACCTCATAAAAACTGCACAATTTTTCCCCCCGCCCCTTGCCCCGAAAGGGGGGAAAACAAGGGGGCGCTGCAATGTTTTTTAAAAATTACATTACAAAAAGGGGGAAATTTTCTATACCGCAGAAACCCCCATGCACTGCACATTTCTCCCCAGCCCCTTGCAAGCTCCTTCAATGTTTTCCCCGTCATCAGATAAGAAAAGGGAAACAGCAAGCGCGGCCAAACAAACTCCCGGTTTTTCTAATTGGGAAACTTTTTAAATAACTAAGGGCAAATTTAAAAAAAAACTTTTAGCTCCCTCGGGTGCACAAATTTTTTAATCACATATATTTTGAAAAGTAAAAAAATAACCCCCTGTTTTGGGGGATCCCACGTCAAAATTACAAATTGGGGGGGAAAACCCCCTTTTAAAAGTTGCAGAACCAAACTTGTTTCATAAAACCCCGAGGAAAAAAAAAACTGTATTTCCATTTGAATCGCCCTAAAAAGGGAAACTCTTTTATGGGCCTGACTTTGTTTTAAAAACAGTTAGAGGGAAAAGGAAATTAAATTTAAATTTTTTCCCTCTAATAAATTTTCCTTGGTTTGCTTTTTGGCTTTTTTGATGCAAAAATTTGCAATTTAAATTTTTTATCTCCGGGGTCTGAAGGGTTTCCCGGGCAAAAAACAATTTTCCATTGTCTGAATTTTATTTCCCCCTTTCCTGTTGTAAATTAGTTTGCAAATTTTTTATTTTCTTGCTGATAAAGGGTCAAAACAATAAGCATAAAGGTTTTCGTCTTGCGAAGCACAGTTAAAATTTTAAATTTTATTTGGGCCTGGTAAACCCTTTTCCAGATCCCCCCAGGGGTTTTTAAATCTCTCGGAAAAACCCTTTAAAAAAAAAAAAAAAAAAAAAAGTCCAAAATTTTTTTTTTTTTATGCCCTTCTAATGTTTTTAAAAGTTATTCCCCAAAATTAATGCTTTGGGATAAAAAATTTAAACCTTTTAAAGCAAAAGGAGGGTCCATAAAAAAGGCCCCCCCCGTTAAGCCGATAGGGGAAATTAAGACCTATGGTTCACTATTGTCCAAAAAGGTTGTTGGAATGTGTTGGTGTGACTTTGGCTAAAGAAGTCACTATTGATGCTTATCACTTTCCTTTTTATATATCATATACATATGATTTGAAGCAGTAAAAAGCGTAAGTCCTGACCGAACGCCTTAAGTGCAGGTAATGTTTACCCCGCCAATGTACAGTGATTGACAAATTTCCCTGTATCAGTGTGTGTATAGAGAAAACTGTCAATCACTGTATGCTGGTGGAGTAAGCAATAGTTTAGCTATTTTCTTTCTATGCTTTTATTCCTGCTCCAAATCATATAAATGTATATACCACAGAGCTCCCTCCATCTATCATCTAATGCTGTCAGATGGGGTAGCATGATCCACCTGACTGGTTCTGTTTAAGATTAGAAGCAGTGTGTGCTCCTTAGGGCCAACTGTCTTTTTTTCATATTCAAAGAAGTAATTTTATTAATAAATGCAATCAGCAGTACAAGAGAAAATAGAAATAATGCAACAGTCCTTTCTGTAATTCACCATCTAGAAGAATATACATATAAATTCTATTAACTTTTTTAAAGGCTTAATAAACCTACATGAAATAACACTATGCTCCTGGATTGGAAACACTAAAAGCAAAAATTATATATAAAAAATTTACTATTTATCGTAGATAGTGGTCTACAGATTAGCAAATAAATTAATCAATAACTGACACATATCATCAGAATCCAAACTTACATTAAAAACAGAAACAATTAAAAACAACTAAGTGCATGCCAATTATGCACATCCCCGCATACGACCGCCCCCAGCCCAACAACTTCATTCTACTACTATCAAGTCAAGGAAAGTATCCAAAAAGATCCCAAGAAGGTCTTAATAGGTGGAGTAATCAGGGAAGATGTGAATGAGACCCAATCCCCGCCATGCAGGGCCGGGCCGACGGGTAGGCCAAGGAAGGCGACCGACTAGGGCGCCTACCTTAGCCTATCCCTAAGGTGCGTCGTCAGGGCCCCGACCCTCGCCGGGATCTCAGCCGCTGCCGTGGGCCTGAAGCGCCGGCGGTCTCTGTGACCGCTTCTTGCGGAAGCAGAGAGCGAAAGCGCTCCCCGCTCCGCAGACATGGTCGGGTCCCCAAGCTCCCCGGAGATCCGCTTGATCCTCCGGGGAGCTGCAGGCACGACAACACGCGGGAGCCGGCGCGTGTCCTCACATCGCTGAGGACCCGCCGTCTGGCCCGCCGTGCGCCTCAGCCGGCAGACGTCCGCTAATGACGTTGATTCATACGCGCCAGACGCAGTCTCCTCACTCGGGCGCACAGCTGCGTCACAGGCCGTTGCGCCCGAGGACTTCCCGGAGGAGCGGCGCTGAAGAGGACAGAAAGAGAGCGCGCCCCCGGGAATTGGGTAAGGTATTAATGTTGTTGTTTAAGGCCTGCCTGGGCCCCCTATAATGCCTGCCTGTGGCCCCCTATATCTGCCTGTGGCCCCTATTATCCCGCCTGCGGCCCCTATAATGGCCTGCCTGCGGCCCCCCATAATGCCTGCCTGCGGCCCCCTATAATTCCTGCCTGTGGCCCCCTAATTCTGCCTGTGGCCCCGCAATATCCCGCCTGCGGCCCCTATAATGCCTGCCTGCGTCCCCCAAAATACCTGCCTGCGGCCCCCTATATGCCTGCCTGTGGCCCCCTATATTCTGGCCTGTGGCCCCCCCTATATCCCGCCTAGCGGCCCCTCATAAATGCCTGCCTGCGGCCATCCATAATGCCTGCCTGCGGCCCCCTATAATGCCTGCCTGTGGGCCCCCTATATTTCTGCCTGTTGCCCCCCTATATCCCCGGCTCTGTGGCCCCCTAAATTCTGCCTGTGGCCCCCTATAACCCGCCTGCGGGCACCCCATAAATGCCATGCCTGCGGCCCCATATCTGCCTGCCCCCCCGGGCCCACCCCTATACCTGCTGTGGCCCCCTATATCCCGCCTGCGGCCCCCATAATTCCTGCCTGCGGCCCCCATAATCCTGCCTGCGGCCCCCCATAATGCCTGCCGCGGCCCACCATATCCAGCCTCGGCCCCCAAAATGCCTGCCTGCTGCCTCCTAAATTCCCTGCCTGCGGCCACCTATAATGCCCCAGCCTGGTAGCCCACATAAGCCAGCCTGAGCCCCCGAAATACGCCTGTCCTGTGCCCCCATAAAGGGAACGCCTGCCAGCCCCATAAACGGGCAGCCTGTGCGGCCCTTTAATAAGAGATAGTAAATTATGCCCTGCCCTGTTGGGGCCCCCGTTACACCGTTCCTGAGCCCCTGTAACGCTGCCAGTGGCCCCTATATGCCTGCCTGTGTGCCCTCCATCACGCCTAGCCTGAGGTCCCCAAACGCCTGCCTGATCCATAACGCCTGCCCTGTTGGCACCCCATACGCCTTGCCTTTGCCCCCCATACGCCTGCCTGTGCCCTAAATGCCTGCCTGTGCCCCCATACGGTAGACCCGCCAGCCTGCGGGCCCCACCCATTAACGCCTTCCTGCGGCCCCCATAATGCTGTCCATCGCCCCTATAAATGCCTCCTGCGGTCCCCACATAATGTCCCTGCCTGCGGCCCAGATGCCCCTTAATTGCCCAGCTTAGCGGCCTCCCAATAATGCCTGCCTGTGGCCGGCCCTCTATCCTGCCTGGGGCCCACACATAATGCCCTGCCTGGCGGCCCCCCCTATAATGCCTGCGCTGCGGCCCCTGCCCATAAAGCCTGCCTGCGGCCGCCCAATAATGCCTGCCTTGTGGCCGCCCTCTGTCCTGTCCTGCGGCCCCCAAAATGCCTGCCTTTACGGTCCGATAAACCCATATAATGCCTGCCTGCGGCCCCCCATAATGCCTCGCCTGATGGCACACCTATAAAGCCTGCCTTTGGCCACCCTATATTCCATGCCTAGTGGCCCCCATACCCTGCCTGTGGTGTCCCCCTAAAACCTAGTCTGTGGCCCCTTTAACTGTCCTGCCTGCGGCCCCCTATAATGTGCCTGCCTGCTGCCGCCCTAAAAAAGCCGCCTGCTTGCCCCTATACTGCCTTCTCCTGCTGCCCTATATGCCTGGCCTGGTGACCTCCCATAACACTGCCTGAGTCCCCCATAAGAGGGGACGCCTGTCCGTGGTCCCCGTTTTTAAATTTTTGTTATAAACGCCTGCCTGAGCCCCATAAAGTGAGATAGATTAAAACAACAGCGGCTGCCAGATGGCCCCCGATATGCCTGCCTGTGGCCACCCGTAAAGAAATAACGGCCTGCCTGAGGACCCTGTACGGACTGCCTGTGGCCCCCAATATGCCCTGCCCTGTGGCCCCTATATGCCTGCCTGAGGCCCCTCATAATTGAAGTTATACGGGGATGAGAACGCTTGCCTGAGGTCCCATACTGCCTGCCTGACGTCCCAAACTCCTGGTCCTGAGACCCAAACGCCGCCTGAGCCACTGTAAACGGCCTGCCTGTGGCCCCTATATTGCCAGCCTGTGCCGACCCATACGCCGCCTGTGGCCCCATACGCCTGCCTGTGGCCCCTATACACCTGCCTTTTAGCCCCCACACGCCTGCCAGAACCCCTATCTATATATTTGCCTGAGCCCTACGTATATACCTATATTTGCCTGAGTGCACCTATATTTATAATACCCAATACCTGTCTAAGGGGATCAATATCTATATACCTGCCTGACTGAGGGTCATATCTAAATACCATGTCCCAGAACAGTGGGACTCTAATAATACCGGATATGGAGAATTAAAGGGAGAATACTGAACTAAATAGTCGAGGAAGATGTGAAGAAAACAAAATAGAATTTGATGTGTTCCAACCACCCCCACACCACCTGTTAACTCTTAGACTAGTAACATATTTACCTGGCCCAATCGGTCCATCTCTCATATATCACTCCGCATCGCCCCGATCACCGTCGGCTCGCTCCCCCCCCTGTCGCCTCTAGGATCCCTGTATGGCAGGTATGGTGGATTCTGAATCAAGGTTCAAAAAGAACCGTACTCCCGTTTGAATCACTCAATGAAACCTGCAGGTAATCACATATAATACACTTGCAGGAGCGTCCAACATACAGACAGTATCTCCCACAATCTGGGTCACAGTAATTCTGGTGGTAAAATGTGTTTCAGAGCCAGTGATCCATGTGGGGGTCAGCGATTCGGATCTATCACAGGTCTGCCAGGAGTTATTTGAGCAAAAGTATTAATAGTAATTGGGGTCTTTGATTTTTAGGAGTGTTTTTTTAGTAACAATCCGTCGACTGGTAGATTTGCTCCATGTATCGGTGGATTATTTAGAACAGTTATTGTAGGGTGTATACGACAGTCATACGGATGGGGAGCGATTTTGAAAGATTCAAATTTGTCAGGGTCTGATTTTTCATTGTGAAACAGTGACTGCTGAGGAGATGGACGGGAAGCTATGTGGGATACGCAGAAAATTAGTGACAGGACCTGGGGCAGTGGGTGAGAGGAATTAGACGATGTGTGTAGGGTGGGTATATTTTTTGAGAGCCGAGATGGGGGTACAGCCCAATGGCTGTACTTCGGCCTATGGCACCAAAATGCCTCTGTCCCCGGCCTGCCTCCCATGGCTATGTCTTGGTTGAGGTATGTGAGAATAATCTGCTCTGATTCCTCCCATTCTCTGTAGATGGAAAATCTCCCTAAAACCAGGATGTGATCGACGTAGTTATGGTGGATCTCTCAAAGTCTTGGTATCAGAAAATGCCCTTTCTGCTACTAAAAAAGAGCATGAGACTACCCTTTAAGGCATAGGTGCTTTGTGGAACATAAAAGAAGGAGCACAGAGGATCATTCGCAAGTTATTCCCTTGGATATAATTTTAATTATGTCAAATTCACGATCTGGTCCATAAAAGACTGGGAAACACCATATCCCCCCCACCAGATAAGGGTCAAGATCCCTGGTTTTTCCCCCACAATCTCAAGCAAACATGATGGGACTGGAGGGATATAGTTAATTAAGGATGGTTGGTACACTATACCAACCAGAACAGAACTTGAAAATTGTATTCTTTCTTGGATTCGGCAAGATAAAACCGATGCCTAGTTTGTTAAAATACATGCATATCTCGCCATTCGTCCTCATTACATGAGCGTTTAAGTTATCTGTTCTCCCATCGATTTTGATAAGTGGGTTTGTATGGGGTTAAGGTAGTGGGCCAACTGTCTTTAATCAATCTTTGTCCAGTCCAAAACATGGAGCCCAATTTTCTTTTATTATTTTATTGTTTTTATTTGTAAAATTGAGAAAGGGGGGGTGATTTGAACTTTTACTACTTTTTATTTTTTTTGTACTTTAAAACTTTATATCTTTTTTTATTTTTTTATTTAACATTGAGTCCCCCTATAGACAATGCATTAGAATGTACCAAGATGACGGTTTCACCACTTCCTGCCTGCGGCTGGGAGTGGGGCAAACCAGGACATGGTCAGTAGATGGAGCCTATCACAAGGGACTCTCCGCTGCCATGTCCAGGCGTCGGATCGCCCTGAAGAACGGGGTGCGGCACCGCTCTGCATTCATTTAGACGCCACGGCCATCTTTGCCGCAGCGTCTAAGGGGTTAAACAGCGCGGGCGGCGCTGCCCACTCACGTTGTTCCGGCCAGGTGTTAGCTGCGATCAGCCGCTAACACCCGGCGGCTGTGCGGGTGGATCGCGGACCGATCCCCCTGTAAAGCCCCTTAGGGACTCTGGGACGTATGAATACGTCCAGGGTCCTTAACGGGTTAAAGAAGTTTTCTCACCATATTGTTTTCACAGTACCTGCTCTTTACAGCAAGCTTCAGGCTTCCACTTCCAGTTAAGGCTGTGAGCAGTTCTACACAGTGACTGTTTTTTCAGCTTTGCTATTTTTATCTGAGCCTGCTACAGGGAAAATGCTAATAGAAGAGTTTTAACAGCAGGACAGAAGGCTACAGAGCTATAGAGTTCACGTTTGTCAGTAAGGAAAATAAACACGCTCCTGTGTTGCTGATAAGACACAGCCACAAGTGACCTCACCAGCCTAGAGCAGGGCAGCTAGAGCAGATACAGGTTGTCAGTAACCTATGAAACATTCTAAAAACAACAGGAGATAAAAATAAAATTTGCTCAAATTCTTAGATCAAGCAAAATCAGAACAGTAATGTACTGTATATGGTAATACACTTTATTTACCTTTGCCTATATGTTTAAAGCTAATCAATAGGGTTGGAATACCCCTTTAAAGGGGTTGTCTCATCTCACTGTTTCATAGAAAAAACGCATTATTTCATTCAAGCATCCTGTAATTTCCTATCAAGTGTCTGTAATTAGATATAGCTCCATGTTTAAACTTCTGCTAATTGTCTAGAAAGATAAACAATCCCCTCTCGGTCCAAGAAGCTTCAGTCAAAACAAACAGGAATTAGAGTTTTTTGTTGAAAAATCAGATAACACTCAAGCCTCAGGCTGCGGGGAGTTCTATGTGAAAATCTGTTGATTGATGAAATATGACATCACCCCTCTATCAGTTTAAAACAAACAAAAGGGGAGAAAAAAGCAAACAGGTTGGGTCCTAGAGAACCAGAGGCCCCTAAGATGACAAAAGTTTAGTCTCAACAAGAAAAAATGAACAAACAATTTTTAAATAAAAAATGTTTTCCATTTGGGTTTCCCACATTCTGAAAGCTAAACTTTGTAGCGAAAGGAACCTCTTTAAGGATTAATTTTTATAACATGAACGTGAAAAATTTTTTGTAGTAGTAAAGGGGGGTAACATTGCTTACATTATATTGTGCATTGCAAAGTTCATAAAACTAATAAAATTTTACATGACATTGTGCCTGCTCACTAGCAATTACTTTTTCAAAAAGATATTATGATAATAGGCTAGGTTCACATATGTGTTGAAGCTTCTGTTCAGAGCCTTCATCACATGTTCTGTCTAAAGTGACAGAAAAAAAAGTTGAAGTATACTGAAGCCCCTGAGGTTCACATGACCCTGTGGGCCCCAGTATTGAAATTTGATCCAGAGTAGTTTCCCTGTAAAAAAGGCGGGGATTTTAATCCCCCCAAACTTTTGGGAGGTAACCAAAATGTCATGATGTGGTAAGGGCGATGATGCCCTGATTTTGGGGGGAGCAAGCTTCAATCTGCAGAGTGAATTATGAAAAAAAAGCCCCCAAAAAATGACAGCTGTTTTTCCAAACCCTTTAAAAAAAAAAATTTTTCTTCTGTTTCCCCAGTACATTTTTTGGGTACAGAAATGGTAACATTAAAAAAAACAATACCCCAAAAAAAAATCAAGCCCTCAATGGTATGTCAAACAGAAAAAAAAAATTTTGGGTCAAAGGCAGGACTAGACCGGGCTGGTGTAAATGGTTTAAATGATCGGCGTGACACTTGGTTCCTCTCACCCCCCTTAAAAAGGGGTTTTCCCATAATTCCTTTTCATACCTCCTGCATCCAGCTTTTCACTCTGTGTGCTCAGAATGGGGCGGTGTTTTTTTAAATTGCATATCATGGCCCCCAGCAGGATGACATCACCAAGGCCTTCCTCTCTGTTCAAAGAAAGGTCTTTTATAATTGAATTGAAAGCGGTACCTGTAGCTCGAGGAAATTTTTTTTGCTTTACAGCACGGGGGTCCTTATTTTAAAAAACCCGGGCAAAATTTAACCTGTTTTTTTTTTTTTTCCTTATAAATGACAAACCTGATTGGGGTTTCTTTTTTATTTTTTGGGCACTGTTTGACTTATTACTAACTGTCCAAAGGCAGGAGAGAGTGACAGCCCCTGGGGTTTGAACTCAGTGGGGAAATAGAAGAGGGTATTCGAGCATGGCACCAGGATGGGGAGCCTCAGCCCCTGGTTTTCCCCCTGAAGACGCGAAAAACAATGGTCAAAAAGGCGCTAAACAAAAAAGTGCGAATTTTTAATAATGAGAATGGTGAAAATGTTTATTTTTTAAATTTCAAACCCCCCACTCAATTTTTTACTTCAGGGAAAAAACCCCCTTTTAAAAACCTGCCTGGGGGTTGTGTGCTTTTCCCTCCAGTTTTCCCCAGGGCTTGGTTTTAATGAAGCGTCATCAGTGGTGATTGCCATGGACGTCCCTTCATTGGTTCTGTGATCTCGTATCTCTTTGAAAACCCGCTTTTGACACTTTGTGACCTCTAAACTCATGGCCAATTTAGTCGAGAGCATCCTGCTTTAAGTCCCCGCAAACGAGGACTGTTACAAAATTTTAAGGTGTTGTCTTGGTCTCATGATGTCAAAATGATACTCAGATTCAGGGACTGTTTAAATCCCAAGTCAAAAATTATCCCCAAATTTATTTTGGGCATTCAGGGGTCAAACACCTGTCAAAGTCATTAATCTCCCTTTTTAAAGGGCAAAAATTGTCAAAAAGACTGAAAAATTGAAAATTTTGGGCAGTCATTCTAAACAAAGAATGGATAATTTGTTCTTTAAAAAAATTTAATACAATCTTCCCCGTTTGTATTGGGCTTTTCTGCAACTGGAGTGAACTGGGACTTACCAATGTGCGTTTTTTATTACTAGGGATTGCCCCCCCTAGAGGGGGGGGTGTTCCTTTTTCCAGCCATTGGCTGTAAATTGACCTTTTGCCTGTTTTTAAATAAAAAAAATGCCCCTTTTTCTGGGTTTTTATATTACCCCAAAAGATGATGGCATTTTGAATTGGGAAATCACTTTAAAACAGCCAAAAATTAAGCCAAAGGCAGCCCTTCTTTAAAGGGGGAAAATGTTTTTTTTTTACCCCCCCCCCCCCCAGTACCCCCCGACCTGCTGTTTCCAGCCTTTGTCCCTTAATCCTGCAATTTTAAGCATTTTTATCAAATCTTTTTCTGAGCAGGTGGTAGCCCCCACGAACCAAGGCTAGCCCCAGGGGCGTTTAGGTCCCAAAAAATCCGGGGCTCGGGGGCCCTTTTGTTTTCCCCGCCCCAGTGAACTTGG